>JACCGJ010021941.1:15000-47500 GCA_013407085.1 Atriophallophorus winterbourni | reverse complement strand
TACATTTCTGTATGTTGAATGACATGTCATTCATGGCCGCCCAATTCGACACGCTGTCCAAATCCGTTTGCAGTTTCTCACAATCCTCTGCAGAACTTATTGTCGTCCAAATTTTCATATCATCCGCGAACAGGACCATTTTGGACGATATGAGGGGGGGGTAAATCATTTATGTACAACAGAAAGAGGAGCGGGCCTAGCACAGACCCTTGTGGGACTCCACTCGGGCGTCGCGATCTGACAGATAGTCGCACAACCATGAGAGGAGTGGATCACATATTCCTAAAGGCATAAGTTTTTGAAGAAGCAAATGATGATTGACTCTGTCAAAAGCTTTCGAAATGTCTAGGTAACAGACGTGGATGCAAGAACTTTTATCCATCTCCTTTGTCCAGTCGTCTAACGTGAGGAGAAGATTTGTGAGACAAGATCGGTGTGATCGAAATCCATGCTGCGCTGGCGAAAACAAATTATGCGATTCGAAGTGTGCAACTATTCTTTCCGAGACTATACGTTCCATGAGCTTAGCAATAACAGGTAAAAGTGTGACGGGACGATAATTTGCAGCGTCAGATCGGCAACCGCCTTTGAAGATAGGTGTTATCACGCCGGACTTCCAATCTTTCGGTACAACTCCCTTAAGCAACGAATAGTTAAACAGGCTGGAGAGCGGTTCACAAAGCTGACGGTGACAGAACCTGAGCACATCCGGTGTGATGCCATCCGCTCCTGGGGATTTTCTTACCTTTAGTTTGAGCAAATGACTTGCAACAATCATTGGATTTATCGAAATATCGCACAACGTTTCGATTCCTGTTTCAATTGAATACTCAGAACGTTCCACTAAAACCTTTGGCACGAACACCTTAGAATAGTCTATTATGGTAATAAAGAGCAACACCACCACCGCTTCTCTCTCGATCGTTCCTTATCAAATTCATATTTGGAATTGATATCTCCGGGTGACGACGGAATTCCACCTGGGTTATTTCAAAATGTTGATTTAATAGGCTTAGCTCCAAGACTGCTAACCTCGTCATTTTGTTGCACTCAGGCATGAAAGGCTCAGTCGATTTCAAAGGTTTCGGATCAGAAGCCTTTGAAATTCGCCGAGGCGTCAAACAAGAGTGTTGCTTGTTGTTCGGCATTTTTTTTGCTCTGCTTCTGAAGCACGCTTTTAGGACGATGACAGGAGGCATTTAAGTGCGCACGCAAAATGATGGCAAGCTTTTCAACCTGAACGGGCTGACTACACCACCAAAGGCACGAAATGCGCTAATACGTGACCGGCTGTTTACCAACGTCACAGCCTTTATTGCACTCTTCCAAGTGCAATTTCAATTGAGACGTGCCGTGCGGTCGCGTTATTTTTAGCTCCTGATTATCAGGATATACTGTTCTTATACTTACTCTTACGTGGATATATTATACGTTGTTGGACTCCTCTCGAAGTTAGCTTTCTGGATATACCACTCTCGTAGCGGCATTCGATAATACGAGCAAATGGGGATTTATCGTGATTTTCCCATATTGGATTTACGCGTGCAACTCTGTTAATACTCTTCAAGTCCTCAAAGGTATTAACGTCATTCAAAAGATCTTATTCTTCGCCGTCGACTGGTCCTACTTTATATATATACTTTATATAATATATCATGCTGCGGAGATGAATTAGGCGAATCGTTTTTATTGAAATTAGACTCAATTTACGTTTGTATTAAGTTGTATTCCTGTTATATAAAGTTAGCAGTATGTTGAATGAATCGTTTGTTGGTGTTTAATATCGTGCGTTCTTAATTACATGCTGCAGAGGCATAGCTTGTATGATATTGAAATTTCAGTCAGAATTTTGATGTTTGGAATTCATGAAGATGCATACAAAAATGAGGTTTTATCAATTTTATCCGCCCCATATTAAGGACTTTAGTTGTACTAGGTTTCAATTAATCGTAAATACTGTAACATGAATTTACGCTGTTCGATATATGAACTTTAACAAAAATGAATATTTGCATAGAAATTTAACTTCGAAAAATACAGAAGCTCTGCAACAAATAGCATGTGAACTTCAGCACGATGACTGATAATGGTTGAAAATCGATTCAACTTACGGTGCCCTGATTGGTCAAAACTAAAATAAACCAGTAAGAAACACAAACGGTGCAAATATATCCATATTTAAAACGGAAGAGCATTGACTTTTCAATCTAACGATGAAATTTCTATGCATGTCGACGCAAATATTCACTCTATCCATTGTGATGATGTCTGCTTTTGGCGGCGGTAGTAAGTACTTTTATAGTATATATATTAGACCCCATAACTGCGAAACTTTATTTAAATATGGCGGCATAATTAGTGTTATCCTTTATGTATTCATCCAGTTCCTATTTGAACCTAGCTGAGCTGATTAAGGTTAACAAATAGCAACTAGGTTATTCAAAACGAAACATACACGCTTTAAGTAAGAATAGCTGCGAAAATTTCCTTTGGAGTGTGATATAATTAACGTCCAAACGTAAACAGTGTTTTTGATAGCAGATCGAATTTCGAGTAGTTTGTTCCCTGGTAGGAAAGAGTAGTGAGTTATGTGTATATTAACACGTTTCAGGCGATTGCTAGGAACAGTGGTTCCCTATATCTCCAGTGCACCTTGTGCTAACGCAGGAAACGTGTTAACATAAGTTTGACTTGCATTATCTTTTGTGAAACGTCCTCATTCCAGTAATCTCGGTGGCTCAAGGTATCTGGAATCTTGAACAACACGAAAAAGTCAGAATGTCGAATAATTAACTGTGCTGGAAATTTGATATCTTTCAGCGAAATGGTTTCCAGGCTTGAGCATTATACTCTGAGTATTCATCATGATTAAAAACTGGCAGGAACGATCAAATATCAACCATACCGTGCATATTATCCGAGACCTGCGTGTTTAAACTATTGAACATTGTAGATCTTTTGTCATACTAACACAAATCTAGACTCCTAGGTCCCTTTTTGCCACAGACTACTCCAGGATTTGTTTCCAAACTTGTATGTATACCGAAATCCAGGATTACGCAAATCAGTATGATCCCCCACTTTTCATAATTGAAAAATCTTGTGTTCGTATGGTTTGTCCTCTAATCCATTTATGTCGACTTAAAACAAAACAATAAGCGATATTGCTGATTCACTTCCATATTCTATATCATGAGCAATACGAAGAGATGTTCTGTCGTTTGTTGTTGATAAATAGTTCGTCTAGATCAAGAACATTATTTGTCCAAACACTGATCCTTGCGGGACACCATTTATGACATCGATTTGCTTCGAAAATCGGTGATCATGAGAAAATTATGTATCTGTGGCTATGGTAATCAAGTACCCGAACAGATATCTTCCAAAAATATCATGCACATTAACCTTGTTCGAGAGTAAATTCATATCTACTTCGTCAAACGTTTTAGGAATTTTGAGGCGAGAAGAATGAATAAAGCCGCTTGATTCTAAATCACGCGCGTAATCATGTACGTTTTTACAACAAATTTGTTAGACGAGAATGATTGTCGTGATATCTGCGTTGAACAATTGTGATTTTTTAACTCATTTCGTGTCTTTTTGACTGGAAAATATTGCACTCAAAAAATCGTTTTTGTTTCATTCTACAGATCCATATTGTACGTGAATTAATGAATGAACGACCTATTTATTTTGTCTCATTTTTGTGCATATTACATTGAATTTTCGTTGACTGATATGGATTTAGACTTGAAATAGATAAGGTTTATTAGTTTGGGCTTGATAAAAAGAAATTTACTGAATTCATTTCAACATATTTTTTAGAATGATAATTTTATAACCACAATATATTTTAGCGTACAATAAACAAATGAAAGCGAAAAGTTAGAATTTGATGGATAAATTCAGATTAAAAGTCAATTTGAAAGCCGAAACCGCATCGGAAATTCTAGAATGGGCAAATTTTTAAAAATCGCTTTCTCAGTTGTTATTTGCATTGTCCACTATTGAATTGTCTATAGCAAGCGCAGCAAATCCTCATGATTGAAAACACTAATGATGCACACCATTTAAAGTATACAGTGCGTAAAATATTTCATGTTTAAATAGCGAAATTTGGAAACAATTTAAATTCAAATGGGTTCCCTGATGTGAAGAAACGCATGCTGAGGAAGAAACAGTCTGATGAGAGAAACGTTAGCACTGAAGAGCATGGAAGGGAAGATAAACAGCTTAAAAATCAGAGAAGAAGGACAGAAGACAGTTTCTGGAAATCCTGACAAAACAAGCAGACGAAATGAATGATTTGAGAAAGTTATATCAGATTAATCGAAAGCTCTGCAATCGTAGTGAGGTAAGCAATCGACAAGTGAGGACACAGGGTGGAGATGTAATAACTGACGCGAAAGAAGATTATGCCAGATGGCGAGAACATTTTGAGCTCATTCTAAACCGCGCACCGCCTCATACCAACTTCGATATACCTGAGGCAGCTACGGACCTCGACGTTAACAAAGACCACATCAGCCTCCAAGAGTTACAATTTGCTATCCAGTGGTTAAAATATGATAAGGCACCAGATGACGATTAAGTGTACGCCGAACTGCTCAAGGCGGGAACCGAAGAGACGCCGAAAATTTTGCGAGACCTATTTCAGAACATTTTGGATACTGAGTATATACCGGACGCCTGGCGTTCGGGTACTATAATCAAACATCCTAAGAAATGTGACTCGAGCTACTGCACCGAAGGGCGAGGTATTACGTTTCTATCAGTCACGAGCAAAGTATTCCGCCGCTTCATTCTTCGACGTGTCTCCAATGCAGTTGGGTTTGTTTCACGACAAGCGCAATCCGCGTTCAGGAAAAAATCTTGCATTGACCAAATCTGTGTCCTACATCAGATCCTGGAGCAGACACATGATTTGAATACAGAGCTATGTATGGCCTACATCGACTTCCAGAAGGCATTTGATTGCGTTAACCGACCAGTGTTATGGTATACCGTTTAAATATAGTAAATCTCATAAAAGCCTTATATGAGAAGTTTGAATGTCAAGTCGCTCACATCGGAATGCTCACTGAGACTTTTGAGGTTCGTACGGGAGTTAGGCGATGATGTATCCTCTTACGGATAATCTCTCTCTAACAATAGACTGGATTATGAGACAGGTGACCAATGGGAGAGCACCAGGCATTCCATGGACCACAGCGGGATCGCTAGAATACTTGGACTAATCGGATGATGTTGCCCTCTAGACATGCAAGATCTGTGACATCCAGAACAAGAGCGATCGACTATCGGCAATTGGCACGAAGGTGGGTTTGAAAATTTACGCTGGCAATTTGGAGGTATTGCGGAAGAATGTTTCTTAGCAAACAACAGTGATTGTTTAAGGTCAACCGTTCAGTGAAGTTGCATATCCATCTACCTTGTGAGCAAACTGACTGTAAATGGTGGCTGAGAAGAGGAGGTCGGGAGAAGGATCGGGAAGGCAAACCACGCATTATGGATGCTAAATTGCTTCAAACATCCTTCGCTCTCAGCATTAACAAGAAGATAAGACTCTTCAAGAGCAACCTTCTGAGTGTGTTGATGTATGATTCGAAATGCTGGAAGACGACTGCTGTCATTGAGCGCATAATGAACGTGTTTCAAACTAAGTGCGTGAGAAGGATTCTACGGATTTTCAGGCCACACACCATCATGAGTGAAAAGCTCCTGCGAAAAACTGGGCTAGACGTGGTATTTTTCCTAGTCAAAAAAGACGGTGGAGATGATTCGATCATGTCTGCTGGATGGAACCCAGTTTGCATACGAAGGTAGCCATTCACTGGCTTCTTCAAGCTAAACGAAAAAGGGGACGGCCCAAGTAAACTTGGCGCAGAACGTTAAAACACGAACCACTTGCACAAGGATTCACGCTGCAGACGGCAACGGAAGCCACCGCAGACCGGAACTACTGGCGTGGGGTTTTTTTCGCCTCATGTGCCACCGACGTGCTGCGAAAATAGGGCATCAAGAGAACATTCATGTATCTGTGGCTTGGTAATCACGTACCCGAAGAGATAGCTTTTCAACAAAATCAAGCACATTAAGCTTGTTCGAAAGTAAATTCTGATCTAATGTCTCAAACATTTTAGAAATATGCTTGATTCTAAATCACGTGTCTGATCATGTTAGTTTTTCAACAAAGTTGTTAAACGAGAACGATTGTTGTGATATTTGCGTTGAACAATTAGAGTCATTTCGTGTCATTCAAACGGGAAAATATTGTACTGGAAAAATTGGTTTCTGTTTAATTCCACAGTAGAACAAGGTACGTCAATCAATGAATGAACCACCTATTTATTTCTGCTATTTTCGTGTACATCGCATTCACCTTTTTTGAATGATATGAAGTAAGACTGAAAATAGATTAGGTTTATTAGTTTTGTCTTGATAAAAGAAATATACTGTACACATTTAACATATTTTTGAGTATGATATTTTTAGAACCACAAAATATTTTAGCGTACAATCAACTAATGAGAGAGAAAAGTTAGAATTCAATGGAAAAATTAAAATGAATAGTTAATTTGAAAGCCGAAACCGCTTGGGATTGTTCATCACCGGCATCAGGAATTGTAATGCGATATGTCGAAATTATGGCATGAGCGAAGTTTTAAAAATAGATTTTTTTTCAGTTGCCCTTATCATAGTACCCAATTAAATAGTCTACAGAAGGGCAATAAAACCCTATGGCTAAAAACAAAAATGATGCACAGCATTTGAAGTCTACAGTGCGTAAAATATTCCAAGTTTGAAAACCAACATTTTGAAACATTTCAAATAAAAATGGGTTCCTTGATGACTAAAAAAAGAACAATATGTGAGAAAAAATATTAATAAGGACGGCCGATTCAAATACCCCTTACGCTATATAACTTCAGGTTAGATTAAGTGAATCGCTAACATAACTTGCGTTTTGAAGAAAAAAGCTGGTTCAGAATGGAACGAGCATTTCATAAGCCAAAACTAATAATCATCATTTGGATGCGTGTGAACACAAAATTGCCAATACTATTCTATTTGCATTTTTTTGCATTTTTGTGCATATCACATTAAATTTTCGTTGACTGATATGAATTAAGACTTTAAATAGATAAGGTTTATAAGTTTGGGCTTGATAAAAAGAAATTTACTGAATTCATTTCCATATATTTGTGAGAATGATAATTTTATAACCACAATATATTTTAGCGTACAATAAACAGATGAAAGCGAAAAGTCAGAATTTGATGGAAAAATTCAGATTGACAGTCAATTTGAAAGCCGAAACCGCATCGGAATTTCTAGAATGTGTAAATTTTTAAAAAACGCTTTCTCAGTTGTTATTTGCATTGTCCACTATTGAATTGTCTATAGCAGGCGCAGCAAATCCTCATGATTGAAAACACTAATGATGCACACCATCTAAAGTATACAGTGCGTAAAATATTCGATGTTTGAATAGCGAAATTTGGAAACAATTTAAATCCAAATGGGTTCCCTTATGTAAAGAAACGCATGCTGAGAAAGAAACGGTCTGATGAGAGAAACGCCTTACCTGAAGAGCATAGAATAGAAGATGAACAGCTTAAGAATCAGAGAAGAAGGACAGAAGACAGTTTCTGGAAATCCTGACAAAACAAGCAGACGAAATGAATGATTTGAGAAAGTTATATCAGATTAATCGAAAGCTCTGCAATCGTAGTGAGGTAAGCAATCAACAAGTGAGGACACAGGGTGGAGATGCGATAACTGACGCGAGAGAAGATTAGGCCAGATGGCTAGAACATTTTGAGCTCATTCTAAACCGCGCACCGCCTCATACCAACTTCGATATACCTGAGGCAGCTACGGACCTCGACGTTAACAAAGACCACATCAGCCTCCGAGAGTTACAATTTGCTATCCAGTGGTTAAAATATGATAAGGCACCAGATGACGATTAAGTGTACGCCGAACTGCTCAAGGCGCGAACCGATGAGACGCCGAATATTGTGCGAGACCTATTTCAGAACATTTTGGATACTGAGTATATACCGGACGCCTGGCGTTCAGGTACAATAATCAAACATCCTAAGAAATGTGACTCGAGCTACAGCACCAATGGGCGAGGTATTACGTTTCAATCAGTCACGAGCAAAGTATTCTGCCGCATCATTATTCGACGTGTCTCCAATGCAGTTGAGTTTGTTTCACGACAAGCGCAATCCGTGTTCAGGAAAAAAAATCTTGCATTGACCAAATCTTTGTCCCACATCAAATCCTGGAGCAGACACATGAATGGAATACAGAGCTATGTATGGCCTACATCGACTTCCAGAAGGAATTTGATTGCGTTAACCGACCAGTGTTAAGGTATAACGTTCAAATATAGTAAATCTCATAAAAGCCTTATATGAGAAGTTTGAATGCCAAGTCGCTCACATCGGAATGCTCACTGAGACTTTTGAGGTTCGTACGGGAGTTAGGCGAGGATGTATCCTCTTACAATTAATCTCTCTCTAACAATAGACTGGATTATGAGACAGGTGACCAATGGGAGGGCACCAGGCATTCCATGGACCACAGGGGGACCGCTAGAAGACTTGGACTAATCGGATGATGTTGCCCTCTGGACATGCAACATATGTGACATCCAGAACAAGAGCGATCGACTATCGGCAATTGGCAAGACGGTGGGTTTAAAAATTCAGGCTTGGCAATTCGAGTATTGGCGGAAGAATGTTTCGTAGGCGACCAACAAGTGGTTTTAACGGTCACCGTTCATGAGGTTACATATCCCTCTACCTTTTGAGCAAACTGACTGTAATGTTGGCTGTCAGAGGCGTCGGAGAAGGATCGGGAGGCAAACAAAGCATTATGGATGGCTAATTTGCTTTTAAAGATCCTTCGCTCTCAGATTAACAAGAAGTTCAGACTCGTCCAAAGCAACGTTCTGAGTGTGTTGATGTATGATTCGAAATGCTGGAAGACGACTGCTGTCATTGAAGTGCAGAATGAACGTGTTTCAAACTAATTGCTTGGGAAGGATTCTACGGATTTTTAGGCCACACACCATTTTGAGTAAAAAGCTCCCGCGAAAAACTGGGCTAGACGTGCTATTTACCCTAGTCAAAAAAAGACGGTGGAGATGGTTCGATCATGTCTGCTAGATGGAACCCAGTTTGCATACGAAGGTAGCCATTCACTGGCTTCTTCAAGCTTAACGAAAAAGGGGACGGCCCAAGGAAACTTGGCGCAGAACGTTAGAACGCGAACCACATGCACAAGGATTCACGCTGCAGACAGCAACGGAAGCCACCGCAGACCGGAACTACTGGCGTGGGGTTTTTTTCGCCTCATGTGCCACCGAGGTGCTGCGAAAATGGGGCATCAAGAGAACATTCATGTATCTGTGGCTTGGTAATCACGTACCCGAAGAGATAGCTTTTCAACAAAATCAAGCACATTAAGCTTGTTCGAAAGTTAGTTCTGATCTAATGTCTCAAACATTTTAGAAATATGCTTGATTCTAAATCACGTGTCTGATCATGTTAGTTTTTCAACAAATTTGTTAAACGAGAACGATTGTTGTGATATTTGCGTTGAACAATTAGAGTCATTTCGTGTCATTCAAACGGGAAAATATTGTGATGGAAAAATTGGTTTCTGTTTAATTCCACAGTAGAACAAGGTACGTCAATCAATGAATGAACCACCTATTTATTTCTGCTATTTTCGTGTACATCGCATTCAACTTTTTTGAATGATATGAAGTAAGACTGAAAATAGATTAGGTTTATTAGTATTGTCTGGATAAAAAGAAATATACTGTACACATTTAACATATTTTTGAGTATGATATTTTTAGAACCACAGAATAATTTAGCGTACAATCAACTAATGAGAGAGAAAAGTTAGAATTTAATGGAAAAATTAAAATGAATAGTTAATTTGAAAGCCGAAACCGCTTGGGATTGTTCATCACCGGCATCAGGAATTGTAATGCGATATGTCGAAATTATGGCATGAGCGAAGTTTTAAAAATAGATTTTTTTTCAGTTGCCCTTATCATAGTACCCAATTAAATAGTCTACAATAGGGCAATAAAACCCTATGGCTGAAAACAAAAATGATGCACAGCATTTGAAGTCTACAGTGCGCAAAGTATTCCAAGTTTAAAAACCAACATTTTGAAACATTTTAAATCAAAATGGGTTCCATGATGACTAAAAAAATAAAACAATGTGTGGGAAAATATATTGATAAGCACGGCCGATTCAAATAACCCTTGAGCTATATAACTTCAGGTTAGATTAAGTGAATCGCTAACATAACTTGCGTTTTGAAGAAGAAAGCTGGTTCAGAATGGAACGAGCATTTCATAAGCCAAAACTAATAATCATCATTTGGATGCGTGTGAACACAAAATTGCCGATACTATTCTATTTGCACATATCATGAAATGACCTCCCGCGCAACTTACGCAATAGAAAGTAATGAAGCATCCAATTTATTGCGATTGTTTGATAACATATTCACAGCTATTTGTCTCTCGAATTTGTCTCGATTTAAACCAAAGCAGCACAATTTCGATGAAAGCCAAACGTGATACCAGAATCATTATTTACAGTCCTCATGAGTTGCAAAAGTGAGCATTCTAGTGCTATGATTTTTTATTTTATCTTACTTCATGTATGCTAATAATTCGATCACATTTTAAATTTAGATTAATATTTCATTTAATAACTTTTCAATCGCCTAAGATATCAATAACTCAGAAATATTCCAATGAACATAGAAGCGCAACAATAGAGCTCACACGTGAACACTCCGAAGTCAATATCACCGGATGAAAATAAATTAATTGGAAGTATTCAAATTTATTTTAAGGCATGCGTAAGGTTGATGAGAAAGGAACAGTCTACGACATCAGGCAGTGGAAACAAAGTGTAATTGTCAGAATAACACTCAAATTTAGTTCTTTTTCAGGCGACTAGTGATAAAATGTTTGAGTATATTTTGTGACAAACTAAAACGCAATTATTCTCTTATTTTACGTTGAAGCAATATCATGATTATTATAATGAGCATTTAGATATATCGCTTGTATTGAATTGAGCAAGTACCCATTTCAGAATGCCTTATGACATTGCTGTTCTCCATCGTATCGTATAGTTTTCCATTTAACATATTACGTTTTCCCATAGAAACAACTTCATAGTAACTTTCTGATTAGGAACTTTTCAGTAGTTTTCGTATGCATAATACTTCTTAACCCATATATATTTTTGAACAACACAAATGTTTTGGAACGCTTTGATTTCAAGAAAGACGGAAGAGATTAACGTCTATTGACAATACGTTGCAGGTTGTGCGATCCATTTTTCATTTTGCAGTAATCGGGTGTAATAATTGTTTGCTGTTTAATTAGCCTGCATTGTCCACCCACTTTAAAAAACCTTATTAACACAACAAATATTTTAGCTGCGCCTTTGAAACATAAAGAGATCTTAAGCCATCAAGTGACCATCGCAAGTGAAATTTTCATTTTTGAAATGGATTTTTAGGAAGAGCAGAAATGTGCTTTTCCATTATTCGTTTATCATCGTAAATAAACTATCCTCTCGTTAACCACCAAGAAACCGATTTATATTTGCTTAGTTGTCAATCCGGAATTTGGTACCATAACGTGTGAGTCTAATACTCCTTTCAAAAAGCTATGAGAATTCAATACAATTGTTCTATTATGTCCGATATTTTAAAAGTTGTAAATGCAACTGTTATTTAACAAATTGCTGTGGTTTATATTATAATTTTTAGCTTTTAAATCAATATCTCAAAATCTGAAAACGCGACTGACACAATTTTATTTAACACAAACTCATGAAATTTTGTTTTTCTGAATTAATAAAAAGCAATAGCAACTTGTCAGCATAACATAATTCCAGAGTATATCCTGCTGATTGGCATACGAAAAACGATATTTAGTAAAAAGCGGTTTTTTTTCAAAATGTTTCATATGATTTTCATGCAGTCGAAAAATTTAAAACGACGAATGGTATGTGCCATAGTAAATGTCATTTTATATTATGAATTGGAAATTATTCTAGACGCATAAAACGGAAGTTGAAACAAATTTTTAATTATAATGCTTTAAACTTTAAACCTGGAATTGAAATAATTCTTGTGAAGTTACAATAGTTTCCATAGAAAATTAAGCAACAATTGTGAACTGTTTGGTGATGGGAATTTCAAATAAATTAAACAATATGCATTTTTTAAATCTGCAAATTCAATCACGTTTAATAATTTGCAATTTTGGTTGGCTTCTGTGGGCCGACGTTCAACATTGATTAAATGTATATGAAATATAATTATAACACTTGCGTATATTACTTTGTTCATCCATAACCACCTTGCGTGCTTTACCTTGAATCAATTTGTGTTTTCGTGTCTGAACATGGTGGTTCGGGGTACGAACCTTATTTAACAGTGGCATACAAGTATATATTTATTTACCAATTTATCACTGTTTAAATCTCACTGAAACTGATCATACTGCCTCCACTTGACGACGGTAAACAGCCAGAAACCGGTAGTAGTGTGTAAGGATTGGAAATGTCAGCCACACATTATCTTCTATATAATTATAACACGAGTATATTAAGACTAGTACATCAATTGGCGAAGAGGCACATCGTGATTCAGTCCAAATAAATGTGTTAACAACGTGATACTATCAACTCAGCATTTCGGCGTCCATATAAAATATAATTATACTTTTTTTAACATTTTACCTCTGTATAAAGCAAATTCGGCTGGAGATGGACAATAAATGCAGAAGGAGAATTAGTCTCACTTTTTGTCATTTTTTCATACGAATTTTCCTCATTAAAATTTCACTTTGTGGTTTCTAACCTGAATTCCAACTGTTGCAAACAGGCAAATTTTCAAACTTAATCTCAATGAAAGAATTGTTGAAGCTAGTTAAATTGATGTATTCTTCTTGAATTGATTGCACTCGGAATAAAATAATTATTGCAGAACTTGAAAATTGGCAGTGCTTTGTAGTCTTATGCAAGCACGTTTCCAGTTCTGACTATCGCCCTTGATCTAACGAATCTCGTGCATCGGTGGAAAAAACATTCCAAGAAGTCAGGTTTATTTTAGTATTTCCAAATTCCGTTTTCATGATAATAAATAGTTAATAATGCAGAGAGTTTTTTTGAAAATAAATATACACATATTACCACAACACATTGAGGAACATTCACTGTAGTATCATATTACACGGTTGTGTGTAAATATAGCAAATCTGTGTGAAATGCGCGTCCATGATTGCCCGTATATTATTAGGCTCAAGATGTCCGGATATATTTGCAGAAAACAGTTTTCAAAAATTTGATTATGCACATCTATTTGCGAGTAAATAGTGGTGCACAGAACCTCACCTCAACCGGTGTCGGATAATTTTCTCTCAGCAAAAGTACAAAGTCAGATCAGGTGTCCTAAGCTTTGAGACTGAGGCTTTCAATTATATATTTCATCATCCAATTCCATTATTGATTTGCATCGGTTGCTTTTGTCAACTTCGACTAATCTAATTTGCCCGAAATTGGATATTAAGATTGTTATTTCGCAGACAAACATGCTGTTTGATTTATTAATGAGGACTATAATGGAAGTCACCAGGAATCAGCAAAACGTGCAGTAATTCAATTGAAACATGCACCCAAATATGACCGAACAATCTTATGAAGTAGCCTCATATTATATATGATATTGGATCCGCAAAGTTACACAATATGCAAATAAATGAAAATGCATAAATCCTTATTACACATTTTCATTTCCTTATACGATGAACCGTCGAACTATTAAATGTCATGAAATTAACTAAATTTGAAAATTTCTGTAAGCCATGCAACTTCATAGGACAATTGGTTCTTTATAACATGTCTTCTCCAATCCGCAGTAGTTTGAAGGATACAGCTCACATTTGAATGGTAGTCATAACATTTATCCCTGGAAAGCACTCCTAAACAGAGAGACAGACGTAATGAATAGGCGCGGATTTAACACATTTTAT
The DNA here is from genome assembly GCA_013407085.1 of Atriophallophorus winterbourni. NCBI lineage: Eukaryota > Metazoa > Platyhelminthes > Trematoda > Plagiorchiida > Microphallidae > Atriophallophorus > Atriophallophorus winterbourni. The sequence continues at coordinate 33,399 of JACCGJ010021941.1, read as the reverse complement.
CTTGACGTCAATAAAAAGAAGTCGTTTGTTGTTTGTTCAAGCAGTGATTCCTAATGCCTAAATCTGAGCAACTGAATGAATCAAACATACTAGCTATTGTTGTATCAATCTGCTCGAAATGTGTCTAATTGTTACCTCCATGTAATCGGATTGCTTTCACGATACAAATGCCTACACTGTCTACCTGATAACAAAAAATGTTAATCGCTGCACTAGTTGTTACGTGCCGAGAATAGAAGGTCTTAATAATTGGTCGTTGTTCTTTATTCAATTCCCAATGTTAAATTTACTGGAAAAATTGCGCGGTAAAATGAGATTACCATTGATTCTTTCTTACAAATTAGTTTAACGTTCTATTAGAATTCGGCGATGATAGTTGGGTAGCACAAATACCAGAGAATCTTAATAATTACTCAAAAAGATAGTAATATCGCCATTACTTTACTGATGATCAATACATTTATCTGAATAATGAATATCAAGTCCCAGTCTGATTTCACATTCAAACAGGTTTGTATGGAATTCGATATTTGTTTGGTAATTATAAATTTCGTGAGTTTCGTTTATATTGAATTATTTGTAAAAGTTTTCAAAATTTACTGGAAATATAAATGTACGACACTATTGTAATCAAACGTTTCAACCTACGAAACATATGCACATATATTGGAAATTTATACTGAAGGCAGCTGATTGTGAAAACTGACGTTGTTTTACATTATAGATGTTCATTTTGAAAACCTGTACGAGCATCGACAATTATTCGAAAATCTGCTTGTTTGCATTTGTCTAAAAACATGAAATATGTACTACTAACCATGATGTCAAAATAATTAATTACATAATTATTCATGGACAAGCGATCGAAAAGCTCAAAATGGTCATTGTTTTGTGTTGCTCACCTCCCCGGGGCTCTTTCTTCACAACCGGCTCCTGCTGTTTGTCGTCATTTGATGCAGACAGTAAGAATGGATTCAGAAAGGCATGAATTAGCGGTAAAATGTTAAATAAATTTATAGTTGCATGCCACTGTGATATATGGTCCGTACGACGAAAAAAATTGTTCAAATAAAAAATCACAATGTCCTTCTTGATCGAGCGCTCAAATTATTGTGGTGCTCACATTTACATAACTAACACTAACCAAAACGTTTTCTGTTCAATTTCTTCATTAGTTGGAGACATTGAGAATACATTCACTGAGCCTTTGAGCACTGGTGCAGTGGTAAACAAATTTATACCTAAATAGAACTATTACATAGGGTTCGCTCGACAATCCAAATATTTGAAGGAATAATCATGACATCCTCCTTAATCAATCTCTCAAGGTGCTGTAAATGATCACTGCATCCATTCGGTGCACTCAAACTCCAGCGCTTTACGGGTTAAATAACGACTATTCATTATAATTTATTGGGAAAAGGTCTACAACTTCATAGTGTGGAGTATTAAGTTTTAGGCTCAAGTTCATTCATGTGTATCTAAAAAATTTTTTAATATTCCTGAAGCGACCTTGAGCACTATGTTTTAATTGAAAGCAGTTATCACTTGTTATTCTACCATACCGAGTGATTTCACAATGAGTAATTTAACTCAAAAGAAAAACAAATTCCTTATTCAATAAACAGCAATAATTTATCGAAAGGCCGATGGTAAGTCAGTCGCTATATTTATTTCAAAGATTAATTTCTCGGATTTAGTGGTATTGCTAAAAATGTAACTTGAATGCATACTCTACAATTGTTTGACAATTTATGAGTTTGCTAGCGTCGCATGTGATTATTTTAAAGTTCAATTTTAAATCGATCAGTGGATGATATCAAAACAAAAATCTCATAAATTATCATGCTGTGATCTTTTTATTTAAAAGATAAAAAGCTTATTATAACGATCACTAAATGATAATTCTAGGTAATTTGTGGTATTTAATGATGTAAAATGTAACCAGCCAAACTATATCCATAATTTGGTATAAACTCAAATTTATTTCGTTATAAAACAAGATAAAGAAGTAGATCAAGCACTATATAAGTGTAAGGGAAAAGAAACGTTTAATAAATCATCGCCTATTGTTGTCATTCACGCAAGTGGACTGATCAATGGTATTTGCTAAACAGTTCCAAGTAAAACTGAGACGTTCAGAATCAAAAACCCTTCTGCAACCTCGGGCAACTTCGATTCAGCTGTGATCAAAAGAATATAAATTGATAATAATTATAATGGTTGAACTCATTGTAAACCGAACATATTCTCATCACTCAAAACTCACAGTTGTATGTTTGAAAATTGAAGAAACTTGGTTTAAGCGACAGGGTGGCCATCTGTATATGGACTAAAAACATGTAACCTTCGAACAAATAAATTTTACAGTCATATAGCGCATATATCGCATAGTGTATTCATAAAACTTTAAAGCAGAAATTTTGAAGGATTCCGTGTGTGCGTGATTTAATTCGTAGGGTGATCCAAGCAAAACAAAATATAAACAATGAATTACTTACGAAGAATAAGCAATAAAGAGTTCACAATGATAATGTTCTGAATATCGTCATTTCAGAATGAGGCACTTGGGATTTACTCGGTGCTTCGTGTTATGATTTTCTATGTGGGCTCAGCCTAAATATGAACATAAGTTTACGCAGTTTCCGTAGATTTTGTTTTAGCTTTGATTCTTTGAACGACAAATTTCAGAAACATGACACAAATTTTGACGCACAATATTAAATCCTGTCATGTAGTTTTTAATCCTCTCTCAGCATTGATGCCTTGTCTTGGATTGAATAAACCATAAAGGCCTGACGAATGTAATGTTTCGCGTGTAAAACTAATGTAAACTAAGTAAACTGAAGCTATAGGATATTTTAGTCAACGACTTGTGATAATCCAGGCAAGAACTTGTACAGCATCCGAGCGTTGCGATTCAGGGTATTGTCAAAACGCAGTATTTTATATTATGCAGGTGAAAATGATTAACCCATTTTATTCATGAACAGCGGTGTGAAATACACAATCAGCGATCCTCGCAAAACCTTATTCATGATATCAATTTTGAATACTGCCTCCGCGAACCTATTTGTTCCAATCTATGGAAATTTTAATCAAATTTTATTTCCAAAAGTGTTTATTACTTAAGAGAAATCCTGGAACATCTACTCAGCAATGCTGCTAGAATTAATTCGTTTGAAAAAAAGAACACACGAAAATATGCAATAATTTGGTTTTATTACTCAAAGATTCTCGAAATGTTTCATGAATTTCTCTCAAACACATATGATAGATAGAAGACATTGGGATAGAACGGGTAGGTTCAATCGTAGATTGCTGATAAACGTTTTTTTCTGTTGAATTTTCTAGTATTAAATGCTCATGGAATCCTCAAAAAACACTATATTAATACCGACATTGAGGCTGTTTGATCTTCCAATATTGAAGCTCTACAATGCATACATTTAAGTAATCCACAAAAATAGAATTAATAAAACACATACATTTATAAAAATAAATATCACTTGTTTTTAATCAAGCTGGTTCATTACTTGCTGAAGTCGGCGAATTGATCCATTCTGGATGCCTAGGATTCGTCTGAATATTTTCATTGCTATTGCTCAAGTCATTTCAGAAATGTTCAACCACGTCTATGTAACAGCTAAGCCACCCTCTCAGTGCATACATATGTCAACCGAATGTGCTAGAAACGTACTGCTTGGATTTTCCAACGAATATGTTCAGCTAGATGGTGCAGAATTTACACCTAAGCATAGCAAATTTTCATAAGTCGAATATATTCCGTTACAAAAAACGAATGACATTGATTTTGCATAATCAGTTCGCCTAGTGAGCTGGCTGTCTTGTGATTGTCGATCTGTTTGGGAAGCCTATTCATGCTATTCTAATATTTGTAGGTCCTTTGAATGATTGTTGTGAGATTTCAGTCAACGACTCAGAAAAGCATCATTATTGGACATAATGCTGAAATTTATTCAAAGCGTTAGTATTGTTTGTAACTAGTGACACGCGTATCAATTTTCCAATGAAAACATGTGTCTTTTGAAGATTCACGATGGATAGTCGATTCTAGTATCTAAACTGCTTACAAAGCACCAATACTTCAGGCAAATTATCTTCAAAGCAAATTCAAGTTCGTCACGTGTAGCAGATTTTTTGATTTCTCTGAATAGCAATCATTAACAGTGTTACTACCAAGATAATGATGTTTTACGTAAACCAAAATACTGATATTTGGTTCAACATTTCATTAGTAAACTATCGTCAAATGCTAGACCTTACGTTGTATTTCCGTTCGCAAAAATGTGATTATATTTTCAGCGTCAGTGGATCTGTGGATATGTTTTTCGATCTAATTCCTAGTTCTAAATGGAAAAAATAATCTTTTACACAATTCGAATATCGTAATCACTGATTTCAATGATTATTGTTCTAGGTGGGTATTAAAACCTCACTATCAATATCTCATAGGCAAACCTATTGCTACATTTTTTCGATTCCATCAAGTTTCTGGCATCCGTAAAAGTTGCACTTTTAACTTTTTAGGAAATCTGAATTAAATTCAATTTGTGTTTAGCAGTTCACCTAATCAAATGGCTTGATTAATATGATTCATCTGAAAATGTATGAATTACCCGCCAGCGCTCGTATTTGAGTTTCTTTTGAAAATGTACGAAGTTCGATAGTATATCTTTCGGCTCTCATTAGTAACTGTTTATAGCCCAACTAGGCGTGATTGTTTGATTATAAGATTTTTCACAACGCTGCAGTAAGATTTCGCTTTATCATCTTAGGGAAAGCTGATGTGAGAAATTATAGGCACCAAAAACCGCCTTAGGTATTTTTTTTCCATCAGCCAAGATAATCGCCTGATGGAATGGCTAAGTAATTATCATTTGAAATTTATTTAGAATAATTTTGATATTGATTTATCCAATTTTAAGTATTTTAAAGCTTTCATAAGAAAAAAAGGAAAATATCATTCGTTACCAATCAAGTGATTATGCAACATTTAATTAGATTATATCTCGGCGCGCTGCAAATTAGGATTATTTTTGTCAGATGGCACGACTAGATTTTTTATGAAACTACAAAATATGTTTTGATTGATTCACCAATGTTCTAAATAGTATTCTTCAACTGCCTATCAAGCCGGATTGTGTTAGGTTGAGACAACAGAATGATGTGACAATTAACCTGCAAGCCGACCTCTCTCATTTTATTGTTCATAGATCGTTATCAGCAATAGTGGTATTCGTATGCGATAATATCATAATAATATATAATTTGCTGTTAATAGAAAAAAAGTATGCATGGACTATAATTTTCATATAAAATCCGCATAAATAATACCTTCCCACTGACTCATAACAATTCACTTTAGCATTGATCTTAAATGCAGATCTGATCACTATATTGCGCCTAGTTTCTGTATTATGCGACATGCGTTATAAAGTCTAGAAAATTCAAGTAAATATTGAGTATATTTTGGTGCACTAAAATAATATCCTGGTCTATAATTTGCAAAAATGTGAACATTTCAGTTAATTATGGCAGTCAAAGTGTCAAGTGTATGTTCATTTTGAAATTAATTTTGACATAATAATGATATTACAATGAGAAGTTACAATTCTTTGCCGTTTATTCAGCAAGCTTTTTAACCTTGAGGCACGAAAATTGAACTGATAATTATATAATTTATCCTGTTCAAGCCGTCAAATTTTATGTTCATTAATTCGAGTATCATACGCAGAAAAAATCATATTTGAATAACGAACGTATCATTATAACAACTGTTGGATATAGTTAGAGTAGATATTTTGCACGACCACATGTGCACTCATAATGTGGAATTGGCCGAAAACTCAATACTGTGCTGTCACAAAGCGCATTTAATTGCTTAATAATTTACACAATAAATTATTAGAAAATTACATATATATATACATATATTACTGACATATTATTACATACATATATACATATATTACTGAATGAATGTATCTGTTATGAAACATAAATTTTATTTGGCAGTCGTGTTCAACTATCATGAAAATGTGTTACTATTCAAAAATAGCGTAATGAATCAGTAGTAAGAATTAGTGCTAACAATTTGCTCCTGAAAAAATATATGTCAGGTAGAATAAATGGCGATCGTGAATATATCTGGATGCTTTTGTATCTGATTATGAATGTTAGAATTAATCTAATCAGGCGGCATACATAAAATATCTTCATTTGCATACGTTTCCATCACAAATAACACAACCGGTTTCGTAATATTTAAACCCATCAGTGTAATTTTAGGAACCGCGTGGCTTAAAATGATTAGAATGTTATAAACAAATTACGTTTATAGCCACTCTTGGATAAGAATGGTACGACAACCAGTTTGATTACATTAGCCTACACAAATGATGATGGGTTTCATCAGCTGGCTAAAAACTATTCCGGTATCTGCAAAATTTTATTCATAAAATCTGTTTTCCTCAATTTTTCATTGTGTTAAGTCAATATGCGAGATCACAATTATTGTTATTTTCGAAATGACAGTGAACAGATAGTCTCATTGATTTGACGGACGTGTAATAAGTAATATCGACCCGTAACACGTGTGACTTCAACATCAGACAAAATAGTCAAACTTAATATTAAGCGTCTCGCAAATACATCGAACAACATTCTCCAGAAAAAATAGTTGTCGAACAATAATGAAAACGATTCAGATTTCCATTTTTGATTCATTGAAATCCAAGACGAAATGTCTTGTTTGTTGCCTACGTATGATCGTGTGGATATATTTCAACATTAATCTTCATCATATAGAGTTTGCCTATTGTTTGATATTTCGTGTCAACTGTAACCCTAAATGGACGGTGCCAAAAAACGCGATTGTTTACAGTGTTTGTGCCATAAATTATTTCTTGTTACACAGTGGAAACTTGTACATCTACATGCAACACGGAGAGGTAGTGAATGAGTCCACTACATCTGTGTGTCCAAATAGTGTGAATGGAAAATTCTACGAATAATGAAGAGTTTACAAAAACAGCTCTACTATTCGTGTTAACTCTACAAACAACTAAACGCCTACGATTTTTTTTAACGTGTGAGAATAAAAACCGTTTCATTTCTATAGATCTTCGCTATGTTTAATTCAAATCAGCAAAAATAGCTGAGAGCAACTTGAGAACAAATTGCTCTTGCCATGGTGTAATGCTTCATTTACAAGACCGGGAAAAGCAGACACCCTTCTGGGCATTTGAACGTATATCACGCAATCTGTGTGCTACACATGCGAAGTACTCCCTAACCTCTTGAAAATAGCACACGTAATGTTTCCTGCTCATTCATAAATTTAAATTAATTTGAAGAGTTGTGAATGTTAAAATGAGAATGCGCTTGTTGTTGACATTTATTGTTTATATACAACGAAAACAACATCACAATATCACCATTTGTGTTGAATATGTATCGTATAAAGTGTTCTATAAATATATATGAAATAATTCATTATTCATTTCAGTGGCTTACGACGGAGAGCGAAACTATGGTAAGTCTGAGAAGCTGTCTAAGACGAAGTTTAGTAATATAGGATAAGCAAACCCAATGAGAACAGTGCTCAAAACGAAACCTTTTCCATGAAGTCCTTAATACCGATGCGGTGAAAATTTGCGTGCTTACAAAATGGATTACCGTGATTTTAAGGTGATTCGCTTCATGTGCGTAGCTAATGCTTGTCTGGCAATTAATATCTTCCAGCCACTGATCCAGGATGATCGTACGTGGAGTTGTAGAGGTTGTTTCCAGACTTTGAATAACGGAGCGATTGTATACTGGAGTACACATTATGTTGGTTACCTTTAACTATTGGGTAGGCATCGTATTATATGTATCGACAAATAGGTGTCAATTCTATAACCGACGCCAAACACAAAACTTTGGAACAATATTTTCGCTGCAATTTAACCGCTTCAACGCGCAAACTCTGATTATGTTTGCATTTTCAGATCATACACTTAATAAAAAGCAATGAACGCATGAAATTAAGCGAAATGTCCACAAAATGTCCGTGATTTATACAAAGAAACATTCGTTTTTTCCAGTTTCTGTTTGTAAATTGCCAAATGGTAAACGTAAGTTAATCAAAATATAGTTTAAATCTCCCTTGTTCTAAATATTTTACCTAATAATTACATTTTCGGTTTATTTAACGATCTTATTTCTTTAAACACGTAGTTTGCAACACCCATATAACAATTTCCGAAATGTTTGCCATGTAAATCTTCCCGAGTGAGATTATAATGTCAAATATAGAAATGAATACTTGTAGTCAAAATTATGGATGCTGTTCAAATGGTGTAATGGTGTAGTGGTGTTTGATCGAGACGTAATCATCATGCTAGAATTCATCATCATCTAAACTCCTTCTGAAGTAATCTGCGTGTGTGATTCGTTGGCACGTTATATGGGTTTTTTGTCCGTTCAATAAATTTGTCTTAATGCCCTTTGCTAATCAGCTGCGTAAAATGATGCTTACTGGTCTGAACGTGACATTCAATTGTAGGTGTTGACAGATCTCTAATTATTTTAGTGCCTACCCCTCGTATGCGTCGGTTGCAAACTTTGGTGATTAGGATTAAATTTGTGTTCAAATTGATCAATGCGTATTGTGATCACCAAATTTCGTAGTGCCGTCTAACCGTCAACTGATGTCTGTGTAATCTTATTGCTAATTTTCGACCAGTTCCGCCAACGTTGTTTTTTTCTACACAATATCTATTGGGTGTACTTGCGACATTTGCCGTTGCTCTTGCTGACTTTGCTGCGTAGTGCGATTTCCTCACCAAACGATCTGAGGAGCGTTGCAAAGTCACTAGTCGCTTATATTGTTATATTGTCAACTACCGAATAACAAATAGCATTTGATTGCATATTATGACATAAAAAATAAAAGCATGTTGTTATATTACAATTAATTCTGACGTTACCGCACATTTTGAGAAGAATTAAATTAAAGCATTTGGATCAAATTTCTTCTCCATGTAAATAAAATGCGAGAACAGCATGATACGGGGCATGAGGTGTGTATGTACGCAAATACATGTTATTATTGTGCTTAGTTTTTCGAATAAGGAATTGGACATATTTTAACGATATATTTCACTTTCAATTGGGTAAATCTTTACATGCATTTAGGAGATAAATTTGTTAATCGCCATAACAGTTATTGGATCGAAACTTATATACTTCAACTGTTTCAAATCAAGTTTCAACTTACAGTGTGGTGCACTGTTCTAATAAATGTTTCAAACAACCAGATATTCATTTAATCGATACCGTCAGCTTGGGTATAGTGAACGAAGCGAAACATCCTTCAATCATTAGTGTATTGAATCTAATGTAACTTAACTAGTTTCCGATACACGTAGCACTGCAAAATCTCAAAATCCGCTCGAAATCCATTCACCAGTTATATCGGTGTTCATTTCCGTATTTATGTTTAGCTTGTATTTTTGATTCATTTCGCGTTTTCGCACAACTGCGTTTAGATATTGAATGTGTTACAGTTATCAAACACACGCAAATGTTATTATAAAATGACGTTAATTTTCATCTAATGGCATTCACTATGCATTTTACATCATGTATTACTTCAAATTAATTTGGACACAGGAGACCTTTTGTATTCAAATGAATTTTCATATGTCATTTATACAATTTTACAGCAGATGGGTGCAACATGGAAATTATAGTAAATTTACTTTTTTTCAAGTTGTATTCTTATTATATAAAGATATCATTACAATGAATATTAGTATAGAATTTTGACATGAAATTATACTGAAATTCTCCGACCAATAGCATCTGCACTTCAGCACGATGACTGGAAATGTTGAAATATCGATTAACTTTACTGTGCGCTGATTGTTCAAAACTAAAACGAACCAGTGATAAACACAACTGGTTCAAACATATTCATATTTGAAACGAAATAGCATTGATTTTTCAATCTAATGATAACATTTTCATACATTTTGCCACAATTGTTCACTATATCCATGTACGCCATTGGCATCGGCATATATATATATATATATATATTATATATATATATATATATATATATATATATATATTGCTAATTTCATGTAATGTGGTAAATGTTGAGAATTTAAAAAATAGGTTGACAATTTTTCGAAAATCGAATCCTACAATGGTTGGTTGATTTATATGGTCATGTATACACGTGATTAGATCGGCTATTATTTATACAAACATTCGAACACAAGAGTAGCCGAACCATTAGATTTGCCGAATAGATTTGATTCGAAACAGTAATTATGTTGATGCATATAATCTGTGCGAGAATATGCTGTTTATGATGACCAAATATTATTCCGTTAATGTTGGCTTATTGGGTTAGTTTTATATAATCAAAATTTTTCGACATTTTCTTCCCAGGTATAAGCAATTCCATACTGCAAGCCTACGAGTCATTTCCACACTCATTAATTTAACATTCAAAAAACCAAAACGTTTGTGAGATCTGACCTAAATAAAATCATGATTGAATTGTATTCAGTTTTTTTTGTGATATTCAGCAAACTGATAAAGGAGGGTTCAACAAAATTGGTTGTACCATAAACAAACACAAATTATGCACTACATTTATTTTATTTCGAAAACATGGTTACGGTTCAACTCACGTAGACTCAGCCGCATTCATTTTTGGCTTATTTTAAATACTTATTAGCGTTGTTAGAGAGATTGTACAATAAGAATAATCGTTCTTATAACTCGTATTGGAGTCTAAGTAAGGTTGCGATACACATCTAATGATTTGCCTGTAAACGCCGTCACACGCTTTGATTTCGGTTTATTTAGAAACACTTGGAAGTTTCTGAGGTGTATGTTATTATCTGAACACCGGTGATGTATCTTACGCCAATTTTTTAAAAAGGATTTCCAGGTATTATTAGTGGGTTCAAAAATAAGTAGCACAGTCCAATGACCCACGATTTACGAAGTACGTTCCCATTTCTGCTGCTCATGTTATCATGTTTGCGTTAGATATCAAGGATTTTCTTATCTACCAGATGAAGCATATTTTTGGTTTGCGCTTCTGTTTTGCACCGTATTGAACATGAGTTTCCTAGATTGTCCTACTTTTGCAACCTTTGAGATAGAAAGTTTGTTCACGCTTTCCTCTTCTCCGGCTCGGATCTTCAAATTGTTTCGGAAGAGATTATGCTCAGTTGTGAGTGTCGGTAATCGAGACGCATCTTCAATTTGAATTATGCTTTCATTGTGTGAATGTTGGCCTTCGCTAAGCTATCGAGAAAAAATCTGTCACACAAGTCACGCGCAACATGCATTTGATTTCACAAGATCTATCGCTTTTATTTTTTGTTCAATCTTACACACTTAATAGACTAGACGCTCAGGATGATCAACTGACCTTGTAGAACCATCATATATTTTAATATAATCGCGCATTCTATATTTTAAGTAACAATTAATTGGTCTGATCATCAAAATGATATCTCATTTTAGTCATTTTCTGCAATCTCAGCTTATGAAGCTCAACAAATTGGGTAAATTGATATTTTCAATGGGGCATTGCAAGTTCTGGTTCACAAAAGAAAAACGATTGCGAAAACCAATGCTTATATTACCGAATGTAATTATAAATCGGAGAGCGAAGTTATAAAAGTCTTAGATCAATTTAGGAATGTACCAGTCTGACAAGGAAACGTTTCCCTGTAAGGAAAACATGAATTGGCTCAGTGGCATAAACTCTGTATTTGATTGTGCTTGACGGGAATTACGTATACATCATCAGTTCGGCTCAGCCTTCACTTAAACAGTGCCGGTGATTAATCATTATCTTCCAATTAATAACCTTAACTTTGCGAAGAATTCGCGAAAATAACTTCTTACCGTTTATTTTGTGAGAGCTCTACATTTCATCAGATGCCGTATCATTGGTCTTAATTTGTGTTTGATAAATGTCGTCCGAAAATTTCCAGAATAATAAAATGAAAGACGCCATTTGATTCTGGGTATCTAAATACACAATGCTGGCGTATGTTTTCAAAAAATATTCTCAACACATTTTTTGCAGTATTAATAAGCGATTTCAAACTTTCAGAATTTCGCATTCTGCAATCAAGTGATTACAAGTTTCAATTCTAGAAAAGCGCGCCATATAGAAACATCAATTGTTTGATACCAATAAACGCAAATTATAAAACAGTAGGTCACATTTAGGACTACCTTGTTAATTTCAGTTTGTACATGATGATAGCTGAAGCTAATCGTTTTACGAAACTGACCCACCACGAAAATGCGATCCAAATGCATACATATATGTGTGACAATTGAAGAGAATCATGCAACCCTAGTCCAAGTCAGTCAATCCATTAAAAAATTCATTTTATCAACTTAAAATATTTGTATGTTATTAATCTAATCAGGGATTCCAAATCGGCCGTGCATAAAAATAATTTCTCCGCAGGTTTTTTGTGTGCAAAATGAATCATTTTTCCGTATCAACTGAGGTCAATTTTCGACGGATTGCGAGTTACCGGGAATTGTTGTGACACTTTTGTCTCAAAACATTTGGTTACAATATTTTCTAATAAACTGAACCACATGTAGCGATTATCAATTAAGACGGAAAAGAAACATCGTTCAGTCGACAAATTGATATCCAAAATTTTCGGTCAATTTTTCAAAAATATTTGGTGAAATTTTTGTAACTGCTACAAATTTGTTTATATGAATAAAGCCAATTTCTTATTCTTACAAATGTGAAAAAACGATATAGAAATTGATTTAATTAATCGTGATGCGCTTCATTACTAATACATAAACTTTGGTACTTCAACGCGGTACGTTCAAATTTGACGTGCTTTCTATTACGCTCTCTGAAATTATTTTCTAGCTTATTCCATTACTGATTACACAATGATTAATGCTAGTTGCGTGAAGAATTCATGTCACCGAAAGGTATCTAAGGGTATTGAGTGCCATACTTGCAAGAGATTGGCTCATCCAAAATGTTCGGGAATACATCCCGAGCATTATAAGGTGTATGTAGCGCAGCGTTGGTTTCAATGGATGTGCATCGAATGCCAATGGCCGGCGAAAGAGGCATTTTTAGAAAAACTCAAAATCGCTTTTTCCCTGTCACTCCAAACCAACCTAACCGAAAAGAATCTTATGCTGAAGTTGTGAGAGAGAGCACAACGAGGACCAACTAATCGAATCTTACCGGGACTAAATCTTCTCGTCCTAAAAAGCCACGCGATAGCACCAAAGAAGATATTCCGTCGGTTAAGGCTGATTCGATTGTTATAACGAGATAAAATTGTCGTTCTAAGAAGCCTCGAAACAGCAACATAGTGGATAGTGCGTTGACTCAAGCTGTAGCTGCTACTTTCACGGCAGAGGGTTCGCCTTCCTCGCCTTCAAGGCATTGTAAAGTTCGAAGGAAGGCTAAATCGAAACAGATTTTGAATACCAGTGGGCTTCCTTCCTCTCATTCAAACCTAATTGCTGCTGTCGTTCCTAGCCTCGAGAAAGTCTCCAGTGACATTTAAATGATTAAATCAGCGCGTTTAATGATTCGAGACAAATCTCGTAATGTACTCGTGCTGAATCAGGATGAACCCTACATACGCGAGGCTGAAGCACGTAGATCATTGGACCGGGCGTGCATAAGGAATATGTTTCGAAATGCTTAAATGCGTCCAGACACAGCGATAAGGTGCGTTCATCGTGTAGGATTGTGGAAGGGCATCAAAGGTGAGACAGGCATAAGTCCAAGGCCTCTCTCAGTTGAATTTATCTCACAGAACGATCGGAATGAATTCCTAGCAGGCTATAATAGCCTGGACAGAATGACCGAAGGTAAACACGTTGTTGTGCCCGACGACAACAAAGGATCCCCACAGAATAGTGATCTTTGGCATAAAATGCCACGTGGCAGCATGCAATGTCCTTCGGAAAAAGATATTGCAGTATCAGATGCAGAAACTACGGAGGGTTCTTTGAATCTGAACGTCGTTTATAGTACTCACCCCGCGATTCCGCAGCTGATGGTTAGTAACCTTCAGAATACAACGGTTCTTCAAGAGGTAGAGGTTTATCCATGCATCCTGAATAGCACGCCGAAAAACGTGCAGTCTTCTTGGGTACTACTCCCGAGGATCAAGCAGGAATGATTCAAAATGTATTGCTGGGTCCCATCGCCACGGTGCTATAATTGAAATTTATGTAGTATCCGAAATAAGTGGTCCGAACTTTTTATTCTGGCACATGAGATCCGGCCGCATGCAATAGCACTGACAGGAACCTGGCTATCAGAAACTGATTCTATCCCCGAAATGATATTTAACACTTATTCTGTAGTCAGATGCGATAGACCTAGTGAAACAAATGGTGGCGGGGTTGCCATTTTCATTGAGCTTGGTTTTCGAACTACAGAATCGAGCGTTCGGCTTAGCACGCACAACGTTCAACTATGCTCCTGCGTCATTCACTCATATAAGCAATCAATGGTAATGTAAAGTACAATAGAGTACTTTTAGGGACGATATCCAAATTGCTCGGAATTGCTTTCTATACTCGATTTAAACCCGGTTAGAGATACGCGCAGAATTGTCCAATCAATGCAAAACCAATATATTTGCAAACAATTGCTCTATAAAAATGCGGTACTAAAAACAAATATACAATAATATACAAAATACCTCAACACTGAAGATCCGGGAATAATTTCAATAACAATTAAGAGCGTCTATGGGCGGAAAATATGGCGCAAGCCCAATCAAGTTAATTGCGAACCAACAAAATGGGGGGAAAGATTAAAACAAAATAAGAAGAGGAAGTACGAAGTAAGGAATCTTTCAGGAAAGTAAATGTTAGCAACTCAGCTTCAAAACATTTATAAACACATCTCCATAGTTCGCTATACTCCGAATAAGTAGACAAACGTTCCTATCTACCGTAAATATTGCTAATTTTAAAATGCTACAATGAGACTATGTACAAATTGTTAACTACTCATAAGTAGTTGAAATTCACAAAAATAGATGACCACAATGTAATTTTTACCAGCGAGAAAGTAGAAACAGCATTTCAATCATCAAGGCATGGGCATAACCACACAAGAATTGTACCTAATAAGCAATTGTTATGTGCTGCTGGCTTAGTTTCCGGAGACAATAAGCCCAAACCATCTATAAGCAATTTGCATGTCAATAGCACATGCGCTATGGGCCGTAGCTGCTTAATATTCCACAACGGAAGTCATTGCTCTATGGAAACCTTTTCAAATTTGCATGCACTTGCCGTCTATATTGTCAAATGTTGCCAAAGTAATTTAAGTTGCATGAGCAAAGGATAGGAGGCACCTTTGTCACGTTCGGCCATTCGCACCGGCGCATGCAGGTGTCAGGTTGTCCTGGCTTAAACCGCGCAACCATTATCCAGTTGGACTTCGACCAACACGTATTAACGTGTTTGCGATGATCATGGGTCTCAAAGGATGCATCACGCATGAAGGTGTATGCTCCTTAGTCCATTATCGCCGGATGCTAACATGCATGTGCTCCGTGGCTGTATACAATGAATACATCACGCATAGCGTATGTATCATGGCCTGCGATATTTTTTTATAGGATAAGGAGCTTTTGGCGACTAATGGTTGGAACAACCTTTGACAACCTGTTATACTGTCCCGGTTATGGAAGCATGATATGTAACGATCGACAAGGGCCAGCCATAATGCATTTCTCATATGCAACTTTCAAAAATGCACATTGCATGAATAGTGCACATGTCCACAATAGGTCATGGCAACATTTTCTATTAACATGAAGTATCTATAACCATAATCCAATTTGCCTCCGAGGTACATGGTGTGTTATGCGCCATCACAAATTATCAACATCCTGACTACTTTCTACTCGTCTACTAACCCCCCGAATCTGTCCACAGAGTCACGTGACTCAATGACAAGTCTAATTCATAAACAAGTTGAGATGATAGTTTGCTAGCTACAAGTGCTGCTGTTAACTCCAGACGGGGTATAGTTATAAACTTAATGTGGGCCACGCGTGATTTACCGCAGAGAAAGCGACATTGACGTGAGCCATCTGTCTGTTCAACGATTCGCAGCTTTTCCGGCTTTTTGGGATTGATAACTGGATGATGCGGGGAAACCCACCGTTTGATACTGGAATCGCCACGACGTAAATGACCCTTTTCAAAACGAGTTTTCATTGTGGCGATATAACGATCTCGAAGGGATTGATTCTTCATTAGCTTACGGCCTAAGCTGCTTAGCCTCATTCGCGCCAAATGATAATTGTCTGGCAAATTAAGTAACGTACAACTCAATGGCACACCTATTTCGTAGTGACCATCGACCAGGCGAAGTGATGACTCCACTTCGTGTTGTGCTCTGACATCGTCGAGAGAGGGATGTGGTGCCTCAGAGTCTCCAGGATCTAAAAATTCTGAGTCATACAACTGTGTCTGCAATGTCTCGGTGCTCGGATTTTCTTGTAGGATCGCGTTGACGCGACGAGTTGACATGTCATGTTGACCCGTTGGCCCTCTCAAAACCCAACCCAATGGCGTCTCGATTGCAAACGGTTCTCGTTCTTTTCCAAGTCTATGTTCCGAACCGCAATGCACATCCGGAACATCACAACCTATGAGAATGCCCACGCGACTCGGCCTGAGGGATTCCAGTGAAACTCCTTCAAGATGAGGCCATCGATTAATATCGATCTTGGGAATATCAACACGACTGACAGGCAGTCTGTTCACAACAATTGAGTGTTCGATCACACAATTGAATTTATTGTCTAGTGAGGATAGCTTTACATTGGTTTGCCCACAAGTTATTGTCTTAGAGCCATGTAAACTGGAGATGCTCAGCTTAATTTTCCTCGATTCAAGTCCTAATGGCTCCAACAAATCCCTGTCAAGTAAGGTGCAGTCCGATCCGTTGTCATGAAAGGCGTAAGTAGACACCGAACCGCGTGGACCCACCAGCCTAACTGGGACAAACCCAAGATGTACGCCATCAGAAGCTAAGCTATAGGAGTTACACACCTGAGCTATTTCTTCTGTCGCCTTTTCAACATTGTTAGTAGACGTATGAAGGAGATAGTAATGGGCTTTACTACAACCATCTAAGCGACAAAGTTGTTGCGATTTGCAGTCTGCAATTTTATGGTTACCTTTAAGGCACCGGAAGCACAGTCCATTTCGCTTAAGTGTTTCCCACTTTTTTGGACGTTATAACTCCGGAAAATTGAACATTTCTCCAGAGGGTATGTTGACTGGCAAAGCATACAGATTTTCGTTGGTGGAGAATGCTGAACAGCAGCAATTCTACGACCAGAACTGAAGGGAGGCGAAGACTTCGTGTTTTCAAATGCCAAGGCACCGTACTCTGTACTAGCTATTGCTACTCTTCTTTCTACAAGAGACATTAAATCTTCAAATGACGGCTCCTTGTTCAGCGCCATTAAAGACTCTGCCACTTCAGCCCACTTTATCTGTAGTGGCTTTGGTAATCGCTGAACAATTTTCAGCAGATTAGTTGTACAGTTTAAATCTGCGGCACGGTTTAGTTGTGAAAGACTAATGTTGCAACTGCGCATCTGCTGCAACAAGGATTCTAGCATAGCTTGATCACCAGACCGAATAACCGGTCCTGAATATAAATCCTTCGTGACGCAGTCGACAATTTGATGTGGCTTTCCATATTGTGCACGGAGTATTTCTATAGCACTAGAAAAACAACTCTCACGAGGAAGCAAAACGCAATGCCGGATAGACTCCTTGGGTGTCCCTTTACAATAATAGATAAGGTAGCACAGTTTTTGATAAGGATCCGTAACCTGAGATTCTATGTGGCTGGCGAACGACCTCATGAATGTGACAAAGTCAGCCGGTGAACCATCAAATGGCTCGATTTCTATTTTGGGCAAACTAAGTCCCACGGCCAGACTTCTGAAAAGAGATTCAATTGATGGCTGTGGTGGTGGGCTTCCATCGTCGGCACGTTTCACAGAATTAACATCTTGATCAATATACTGATCATGATTGCCCTTCGATCTTCTCAAAGCTAGGCGTCGCCTTTTAAGCTCCAACTCTTCCTCTGCTAAACGCAAATCTTTTTCCTCCCATAAGTCACCATGCTCCTTCGGAGCATCCTCTCTAATGCTATGGGTCTGCCTGGAACCCTGAGACGACAAACGTGGGGAATGAAGAGTGGGAAAACCAAAAAAGGGAATAGAACCAAAATTGATAGGATGAGTTTCTGACTGACTCACGTGGGTAGGGGATGCAGGAGGGATAACAAGG
>JACCGJ010021940.1:0-39937 GCA_013407085.1 Atriophallophorus winterbourni | reverse complement strand
AGAGTAGGGGGAGTATCTAGATATTCAATAATCGGCAACCGCTCGACATTTTCAAATACATGTGGTAAAACCGTACTGTCCCTAGATTAAAGAGAGGAGAAGTTCTCTACCCATTTTTCCATCTGCTGAGTTTTGTCCACAATCGGGTACCCAGATGCAGAGTTAATGGGAGCAGTTATAAGTTTGTTTGGACCAATGACTCACTTGATCCCATCAATAATACCGTGAAAATTTCCGGTATCCGCAGCTTTATGAATATTAAGGCTCATTTCTGTCCAATAGTCATTTGCACATCGCCTTGCGTATTTTTACCTTATTTCTAGCTGCTCTTAAAGATCGTAAGTTTTCATCTGTTGGCATACCTTTGAACCTCAAGAATGCTGACCGCTTCTCATCCAACACAGCAGTCATCTCAGAATCTTTTGCTTCGATCCAGTCGCTCGTTCCAGCTTTCTTCGGACCGAAAGTAGAAAGTGCGACTTTGCATATGCAGCTTTGTATCGATTCCCAGTTTTCTGAAGCCGATTCAAGTGGGGTTGTATTGCTGAACTCGGCTGTGAAGGCTTTTGCGAATCGCGCAGCTAGATTAGGTTCGCACATGCGAGTGACGTCAATCCTAGTCTTACCAGACAATTTGGTGCGGTGAAATCTCGTGTCGGAAAGTTTCAGTTTTGCACAGACTAGTGAATGATCAGTGATCTGGTGAGAAGTACACTTCCTATATTAGTGCGTCTAACAAGAAAAAGATCAATCTGGTTCCAGTGCTTAGAGCGAGGATGTTTCCAAGAGACCTTATGCTCTGGTTTTGTTTGAAAGAAAGTGTTACTGACACAAAGACTGAACTGTGTGCATAATTCTAAAAGGCGTTGTACATTTTGTTTGGTTTTACCTACACCGAACACCCCGAAACAGTTTTGCCACGATTCGTAATCCGCACCAACTCTAGCTTTGAAATCACCCAATACCACTACACAGTTTCTTTGTGGCACGTTTTTCAGCACTGTTGCGAGGTTGTGATAAAAAGCGTCTTTTTCAGCAGGCGTCGCAGAGAGCGTCGGCGCACAAACGTTCACCAACGTTTCGAACGGCAAACCCAACACCATGCAGTCGAGGCTAGTTGGAACCCCTTCCTTTTTAAAAAATGTGTAATCTCCTTCTGTTAGAATACCAGTGTCAGGTAATCGCGTCTCTTGCAGGGCAGCCACGTCGACATTCAGTCTCTTTAACTCGTTGTTAAGCACAGCAGATTTTCTAACGCCTCTGACGTCGTCATGAAATCCAGGAAGCATGGATCGGACGTTCCAGGTTCCCAGTTTCAGAAATGACATTTGTTTTTTTAGTAGTTGGTTTCGCTGGTGCAGAAAAAAACAGTCTGCTTGTCGGTTGATTCCTAATCTCCATGCGCCCAATGAGGATAGTAGACCGTGGCGAGACGGCACCATATTAGCTGGGGGCTGCCCAGCTTGAGGCGGGCGGTAGCCGTCCAATGAGACCTGAAAGTCTCTCCCACCGTCGGAAGCAGCCCCAGGCGCTGAGCTCTTCACCAATCGAGCCATAGCTTTTAACCGGTATATGCTGCTTCCCGTGTTATTATCCGCAGAAGTGGAATTGAGTGTCTCCTCCATTGGTGCGTTGTGATGTACGTCACGGCAGTTTAAAGTGGAGAACTAGCTGTTGCATACGCAGCAAGTGCTCCATCTCCACGGCACCACCGGAACTAAAGAAACAGCTAGGCTGATATGTTTGGACAACGATGCTGTCGCAGAAGTTGGCAGGGCGAAGCTGTATAAAACTTCGGACTGGCTAACGGGACTCCGGCTCCGAGTTTCTCATCGAGGTTGACTCCTGAAGCCTTTTCCATGATTGGATGTAGCCACAAGGCAGTGGAGGTTTGAGATAAGGGTTTTCCTTCCCCCAGGTGGACCGCCTTCGTATACTTACGAGCTCCACCTGCCCGAAGCATGCTGGTTTTGAGGCACCAGTCAGCCGCCTTCGCCCTTTCTCCTGTCAGTAGAAGCAGTTCCGCCGGGTCACACAGGACCACTCGTGCAGGCCAGGAGCTGGACTTGGTTGTCAGAGGCTATATGAGATGCGTGCCATTGGAGCATTTCTGGAATTGGGAGCTTATCCCCAAACCTCTTCGGCATTGACAACCTTGGAACCAAAAATATAGAACGCTTCACGATTTTACGTGTCATCCTTGCGCAGTGGCCATGCTAACTTCTCTGTATCGTCCCAGTTTTAGTATATGTACCGCCGAAGCGATGCAACAAAAAGTCCAATAGAAACGCAACGAAGTCAATCAGTAGTTGACATGTCAGGATCAAATGCAGGCGACACTCAGGTCACTGTAAAACCTCAAAAAGGATCAGACATCCTTGATTGCAAAAGCTGCGACTGCCGACTATGGAGGAGTCGTCATAACATATATTCTGCACTATGATAGCCCATACCCTATGCTTGTTGAAAAAAATTATTATGCAATGCATATACACCAACGCACAAATTCTGGGAAACAAAATCGTCGAACTGCGTGCAGCTGTTCTGAAATGTTCACTAGACATCATCGCCCTAACGGAAACGTGGCTTCAGACTCACCAAAAAATTGTGAACTAGAATAACCCTGAATGCAACTTAATCGCCATGACCGTGAAACGAGATGAGTAGGAGGAGTTTGGTTTTACAGCAAAAACCTTCTGTGTTACGGGATACACTCTGGTGCTTAATCCGAATAGATAGCGGCTAAGACTGTATTTTGGGAGTAGTATATTGCCCACCGTCTGTAATGGAAACTTACAATCTGGCCTACGAGACAGAATTCGCATTGTAACTTCCAGATTCACTTGCAGAATTTCAATTATTGGAGACTTCGATTTACCGACTTTGCAGAGCAATACCATTCACACAGAACACTCACTCGAACTGCAATTTAGTGAGATGTTGGACGATGTTGCTCTTTATAACCACATTGCATGTAATACTCGATAACACGACATCCATAACTTTGCTTATGAAAGTTCAAGGGGACTAAGTGATCACGTCGTCATCCACTTTCACTATCTGTTTGAAGCTGTAAGAAAAAATGATGCCTGTAAAACAGCTAAGCGGATCAACAGTATGGGTTTGATGAGTTTTTTGTATGGCTAATATCTAATCTCATGAATTCAATCGAAGTGAGCTCCGAATTTGTCCTCCGGATCTCAAGAAAAAAATCAAATTTAAACTATGATGCGGAATTCGTAAGTGGTTAAAAGTACAAAATATTGGTTGCCGGACCCATCGGCAAAATCCATTATCAGACACCTGGGAAACAATTTGTTTACTGTGAGACAAAATAAACACATTTTTCATTCAAGACAAGTTGCACTTCCAAGAAGGGATATCACGCAGGATGGAGTTTGACCCCAAAACACGTTATCGCACAGTTAACGATCAAGCTAAACTAAAACCAGGAGTTATGTCCGTGAACACGTCCGCTGAAGCAACAGCAAGTGCATGAGAAACTGCCTAAGCTTTAGTCACATTTTATTCATCTCTCTTGATCATTTCCTTTCAAATTCATGCTGGAAATAGATATCTGCTTCTCACACGATTTCGAAGAATACCATGCTTCAGTAATAGCGATAATGTCAGGCGAGTAGTACAAGCAAATGCCGGTTAACTCCGTTAAGGGTTTTGCGCAATTGTATAGTAATATCTTATAAAATATTTACTGTTTAAATCATGGAATGGTATCAATTGTCCGACTCGGTATAAGTCGGAATGCTTAAGTATTTTGGAACAGTAGCATAAGTTTCTGTTTGGATCGCATCACTAGGCATTGTTAGGTCTGTGATATCCTTCGCGTGCATAAGGCAACTAAAACGGTTAATGGACAGCAAAATCGACCATTTGAGCAGCGAGTGACTAGACATTGGTTAGGCACTCTCAGGCGATGGCGCGTCCGTGCTGACCTAATCGGACATACCGAATAATCAACTCACCAAACACTCAATCTCCTCCTTAAATTGGTTCCAATCTCCCGACCCACAGTCACATTCTGAACTTTCAAATAACACAATCTCGAGTAAACTGTAACCGTAACTTCTACGTAGTCCGTGTATGCTTTTTGTGGAACAGTTTACCGCCTGAAATGGATTCCTCGCCAAACAAAACGATCTCTAAGCAAAGTTTACGATGTTTTATGATGAGAAATACTGTGTTATCACCAGTTTCTGAAATCCATTGGTGCTTCCTTCTTACACACAGAGCTGGAAAAATAAATTACCCAACATATCACTCACTCACTCACTCAGTCCTCTCCGTGCCGGGTGGCACATGAGGCGAAGACAACTTCACGCCAGTGGTTCCGGTCTGCCGCTGCTTCCGTTGCCGTCTGCACCGTGAATCCTTGTGCATGTAGTTCGCGTTCCAACGTTCTGCGCCAAGTTTCCTTGGGCCGTCCCCTTTTTCGTTTACCTTGTGGACGCCAGTGAATGGCTACCTTCGTATGCGAACTGGGATCCATCCTGCAGACATGACCGAACCATCTCCACCGTCGTCTTTTGACTACGGTAGATACCACCTCCAGACCAGTTTTTCTCAGGAGCTCTTCATTCGAAATGGTGTGTGGCCAAAAAATTCCGTAGAATCCTTCTCAAGCACTTAGTTTGAAACACGTTCATTCTGCGCTCAATGGCAGCGGTCGTCTTCCAGCATTCCGATGCATACAGCAACACACTCAGAACGTTGCTCTTGAAGAGTCTGATCTTCGTGTTAATGCTGAGAGCGGAGGATTTCCAAATGGAATTCAGCATGCAGAATGCTTGGTTCGCCTTCCCGATCCTTCTCCTGACCTCATCTTCACAGTCACCATTTACAGTCAGTTTGCTCCCAAGGTAGACTGTATCTGTAACCTCACTGAGCGGTTGACCGTCCACGAACACTGGTGGTTGCTCCGGAACATTCTTCCGCATTACCTCCGATTTGCCAGCGTTAATTTCTAAACCCACCGTCTTGCCAATTTCGGATAGTCGATCGCTCTTGCTCTGGATGTCACTGATCTTGCACGCCAAGAGGGCAACATCATCCGCATAGTCCAGGTCTTCTAGCGGTCCCGCTGGGGTCCATGGAATGCCTGCTGCCCTGCCATCGGTCACCTGTCTCATAATCCAGTCTATTGTTAGAGAGAAGAGTATCGGTGAGAGGATACATCCTTGCCTCACTCCCGTACGAACCTCAAACTTCTGAGTGAGCATTCCATTGTGAGCGACTTGGCATTCAAACTTCTCATAAAAGGCTTTTATGAGATTTACTATCTTTGATGGTATACCGTAATGACGGAAGATTTTCCATAACACTGGTCGGTGAACGCTATCGAAAGCCTTCTGAAAGTCTATGTAGGCCACACATAGCTCTGCATTCCATTCATGTGTCTGCTCTAGGATCTGACGGAGGACAAAGATTTGGTCAATGCAAGATTTTCCTTTCCTGAACCCGGCTTGCTCTTGTCGTAAAATGGATTCAACTGCATTGGAGACACGTCGGAGAATGATGCGGCAGAATACTTTGCTCGTGACTGATAGAAGCGTAATACCTCGCCAATTGGTGCAGTAGCTCAAGTCACCTTTCTTCGGAAGTTTGATTATAGTACCCGAACGCCAGGCGTCCGGTATCTGCTCAGTATCCCAGATGTTCTGGAATAGGTCTCGCAAAACTTTCGGTGTCTCTTCGGTTTCCGCCTTGAGCAGTTCGGCATACACTCCATCGTCACCTGGTGCCTTCCCATTTTTCAACCTCTGGATAGCAAATTGCACCTCTTGGAGGCTGATGGGGTCTGTGTTGACGTCAAGGTCTGTAGCTGCCTCAGGTATATCGACGTTGGTTTGAGGCGGTGGGCGGTTTAGAATGAGCTCGAAATGTTCTCGCCATCTGGCTAACTCTTCTTTCGCATCAGTTATCACATCTCCACCCTGGGTCCTCACTTGTTGATTGCTTGCCTGACTACGATTGCAGAGCTTTCGATTAATCTGATATAACGTTCTCAAATCATTCATTCGGCACGCCTCTTCTGCTTGTTGTGTCAGGTTTTCCACATACCGTCTCTTGTCCTTCCTCGCTGATTTTTTAACCTCTTTATCTTTCATTCTATACTCTTCAGTGATTGCATTCCTTTCAATAGACGGATTCTTGCTCAGCATGCGTTTCTTTATATATTTTCTCTCTTCTATGAGTTGCCAGGTTTTCGGCGAGATCCACGAAGCTTTGCCCCTCTGTCTGTACCCGAGGACTTTTTCTCCGACTGCCTTTAGTGTGCGGTTGAAAACATCAATCGTCATTGAATCCTTGGGCCGAGCGCTGATTTCCTCTCTCAGTATATTGCTAAAAGCTTTCCTCGTGGCCTCATCGCTCAGCTTATTCATTCAACCGTGGGCTGCGCTGAATTCCGATATTTGCCCTTCTCAGTTTCAAACAAATCTTTCCCACAACCAGGAAATGGTCGCTACCAATATCGGCACCACGCATAACCCTCACATCTTGTAACGAGCGCCTCCATTTACCATTTATAATCATGTGATCAATCTGACTTTCTGTTCTGCCGTCCGGAGAAGACCAGGTTATTTTATGGATGTCTTTGTGGGGGAATAAGGTGCCTCCAACGACAAGATCGTTCTCTTCGCAGAAGTCAAGTAGCCTCTCCCCATTAACATTCTGTAGGCCAACACCATGCACTCCCATGGTACGCTCTCTGCCTGTATTTACAGTTTATCTTTCCATATAACAATTGGAAGTTAGTTTGCTCCTCCATTGAAGCACATTGACGCACACATGAAACTACGATTTGTTTAACTTTTAGACGCATATCCCATGGTGTTGTACATGTATTTGCTTTTTTCACCATGAATCATGAATCCTTAATCTAAAGCATTACTTGCGTGTACTCAATGCCCATGTTACAAGCGACTGCGTTGCTATAAGTTGAACCATCAATTTCGTGTTAGTTGATTCTAAATTGAAGTGGTGTGTAAAATTTAATCTGACGAACACGAGGTTCTATTGTTATATACTGTGGTTTTGAAAAGCAACTCCATCAATTCTACGTTCTCTTGTTTGTAAGAATCAAGCGTGTTTTCCCACATTATAATCCATAATATATTTCGATAGTTAATGGTTTCCAACTCCAGAAACAAATCATCAAATATGCGATTGTGTGACGAAAACTAAAACGGCTTTATTACTCTCAAGTTTAACTGAAATACTAGTATTAGTGCATGAAAAAACGCGCTTATATGTTTCGCTAATTTTATTCTGCATACCATTATTTGAACAAAAAGTAACTTCCAACATGCAACATTCACTTTCAAGTTGAAATGGAAAAATTCCACAAGTTTATACTAAAGGCTTGAGGTTTGTTCATCGTGTTCCATATAAGGTTTGGTGTACCACCGTACGTTGGAGACCTCTGCAACGTTTTTCGTGACAAAACGAAGCATGAGCTCCGCCGGATAGAACCACGTTGTATTCAAGATTGACATGTCGACGTTTAACGCTCCAGTGGTCACAGCATGACATGACGCGACGGGTGATTCTTCAATGATTATCGGAAGTACCTTGGTAAAAGTAAGCATGAAGAAGGAACGCAGCGAATGATAAAATTTATTTATATTTAAAGATTTGATAGGTAGAATTATTGTAAATGAGGAACACACTATTGAGAATTTAGTTGCTGTTGGTGACACAGTTTAATTGCTATTTATGCGAGATGATCAAAATCCACACTCATGAAGTCCCCCCGACCTATTTCTTAATTGCCAAATACGAATTTAACTAGAATTTTAATATTTTTATTACTTCATATATGTTGTTGCTCATAATTCCGATGTGTAGACATTTCAGAGAGATAAAACCAAAATTTAACTGTATCTGTTTTCGACCTGCATGCGCAAAATAAGATCTATAA
Source organism: Atriophallophorus winterbourni (assembly GCA_013407085.1). Classification (NCBI taxonomy): domain Eukaryota; kingdom Metazoa; phylum Platyhelminthes; class Trematoda; order Plagiorchiida; family Microphallidae; genus Atriophallophorus; species Atriophallophorus winterbourni. The sequence continues at coordinate 31,998 of JACCGJ010021940.1, read as the reverse complement.
TATATACTACTAGTTATTGGCATAATGACTTTTCCTCAAATTTCTCACCAGTAACTGATGAGTTCAATATTATATTATATTATTATTATATAAAATTCGTTTGAAAACGAACTGTATTTTAGTAACTGTATTTTAGTAAAATTTGTACGAAAATGCTAACAAATGAAACATAAAATCCATCTGAGTTTATACAATGTTCAGCACCTTTGCCTTAGCACATTATTATAATAAAATTTCAACACATTCTAGCGATGATTTCTTACCAGATCACATGTTGAATTGGTTGCAACAATGCCAGCAATCATATCGATTTTCAGAGCTAAATTGTGAAAATTTTTAAAAACAATTTGCCACTTCCAATTTAGCAGTGAATCAAACTTACAAACTGTCCCGGTTTCAGTAGAAGTACATTTGTGGTAATAGTATTCTGCAAACAATTATTCAGTATGTGAATTATCCTGAAGTGATATGATTTAAGCAAACCAATGTATTTCAAACTGTAGACTTGCCATAATGAGCCGCCCCTTCTAGTAACCTCGCAGTGTATTCAAACGTCCTTGAAGCTCTAGCCTGATCACTGATATTTGAGGCCAGTTCTACATTCCCTTTGAATGTTAGTTGTACTCTCGTGTAAATATACGAGGTACCATTTTCACTCAACAGTAGGTCGCAGTGGATAACTTCTTTATGCAAAGTTTGAGTGAAATGTTGCACAGCCTGTGATAAAGGGAGACATCGCACAAATGAGGTGTAGATGCACGAAATTAGCGTTTGTTAGTCAGAGCTCAGCTTACCTGTGGGCACTCGACGATCGGGACCACTAATATCAATGGCGCAATTATATTCAACTGCACAACTAAAAACAGGAAAGCAATATGTCATGAGTTCAATCGAGTGAATATAGATGTAAAGTCACAGTAATTAAAAATTCTTACTTTGAATTTTAAATGAACTTGAGTTGTGGTAATTTTAGAGTCATATGATCGATATTTTGAACAACAAATGTTGTGAATAACACTTACTTGCACCTCGTTTGAGAAATTCGAAAACTGATCATTTCCATTGTGTTGGTCGGTTAAATTAGATCCACTATGTGGATAGTTCATCCGAAGGTTAGCTGTGCCAAACTGATTAAGTGTGGCTTCTGAGTTTAACTTTGATTAAAAGCCAATAGCATGAATATATTCATGGCAACATCAGTTAAACGTATTTAATTATTGCATTGGAATAAGATTAAACCATGTATGCAGACATTATTATCGTTAATACCATTGAAAGAAAATAATCTAATGCTAAAGCATTTTTCAAAGTATTTTCCTATTGCGCACAAACAAAATGGGTTTTGTTCATTATTGGCATCAATTGACTTGATGAACAATTTCAAATATGAATGGAAGATAAAATAGCTTCACTCTTTTATTCATTCAAAATAAATTCCACGGTATAAATATTAATTTCCTTTAGGCCATAAAATATCACCGAATAGCATTGCAGGTTCCTTGAACTGATAAACACTACAACATTCGGACAAGCCAACTTCTTTTGATTTTTTTAATATGGTTGGTACATTGAATAAATCTATTCAACTAAGGAATCTCGATGTGACTCTCGATCAAACACATGATAAGGATTCAAACGAACATTGAAGGTGCTGCGCGGTCGCATTTTTGTTGCTCCGATACTTATGATCATATTTTCACTGGATTTGTTCTGTTGTATGATATTTGATGGACTCCAAGTCTAACTAAACCCACATTCAAGAATCAAACGACCTTGACCTCAACTGCTATCGGATGTCAGAATCCTAGAAAACTACGAATGATTAGTTTAAAATGTGCAAAAAGGGGGTAAATGTGAACTCGAAAATAGTCATTTGTTATATGGGATCTACTATAATACACAATAATTGCGATAAAGCTTTGACTAAAGGGGCAGTTGTCTTTATTAATAACGCTGAACTTCCAAGTGTCTGTAGAACAAAGCCGTTAAACGGCAGTGAGACCTAGAAGATCGATTCAAATACTTAGAGAACGGTTCTCAAAAATTCGAGGAAACATTAAAATCGATGGAAAATGTCCACAATAACTCACTGAAAAGTGAAACCAACCTAAACTCAATGCTACATCCCGTAAATTCAAAAGATGCTCCGCTACGTAATGAGAATTTGCGGGAGGCTGAAGGGTTTAGTGTTACACACGCTAGATGCGACTCAGATGTTATTGAGCTTGAAAAGTTGAAGGGGTATCTACTGACTGTGCATCAGCAGAATTCCTCTGTCTCCAAAACAAATACTGAAATAGCAACAAATTTGATGAATCTCAGTGTAATGTTCACCGATTTGCCGGAGACATCCGGGACAATTTCTCAAGTAGAAGAACTCACGACATTAAAAAAATTGTACCAGCTTTGTTCAATGGCGGGTATGAGCTCGATACTGCCTGATTCAACAACCCGCCTAAGTCGGCAGCCAAATTTTCTCATTTTGACGAACCGCGTTTACTGAGGAAAACACTTACAAGTCAAAAAGAGATGGAAGAGCTTCTTGTAAACTCTTACTTGCTGTGTACATGTTCACAGACTAAATGTGGCATACATGCTGATATTCCGTGGTTGAAGAGAAAAGGTAATTCAAAACATGGGATAATCTAAACAACACAGTATGTTTATTCCTAGTGATCATGAACACACTAAAACTGCTTCGGAATATGAATTAAAGCACCACGATTACAAACAGTGGCTCAACGTTGCCAACAGTATCGAAGGTCACGAGTCAGTCGTGGTGGACAGACTTAGAATACCTCGGTCACCAAACTATTAAGGTGACGGGCCAAAACCTCTACAAACAACAAATTTAACGAAAGGTATGATAAAAACAATTAGGGCCAACTGGAAAGCAAATCATATGAAACTTCCGACCGCATATATATATATATAATATATATATATATATATATATATATATTTTATCTACAGCTAAAAATGTTTATACCATAAATTCTTGAATCATGAATCTTAAATCTTGAACATCGTTGTTTCCTGTAGGAATTTTTTATTAAAGCGGCTTTAAAGCATAACTTCGTTTACCAATTCACAACGGATTAAAGGCTCCGTATCTATAACCGTATTTGGTGAATAGACGGAAAACGCTCTTAGTGAGTTGAGGTAATCAACAAAATACATTTGTTAAGCCCTCTTTATTACGTTTTTGATATAAATTAGTTGTTTCGTCCGAGACTAGGTTTGATGATGGAATTTAGCTTAATGCATTGCTTATGGCTTTGTTCGTATATTTGTCTTTGTACAGAACAACATTTGCGCAAATCGTGAGTCACATAAAACCATGTTTAAAACCAGTTTACCATTTATACTACAGGGTGTCGCCTGAGAAGCCCAATATTCAGCTTCAGGTATTTGTAATAAATGGATATAAAAACTTTAGTTAATAAAATTATACTGTCATCCTTGTTTAATGCCAAATTATATACTTTCCGGTTTGCAAGAGGCAATTACAAGTCTGTTTGATCGCAAGAATAATGTACATTATCAAAATCAAAAATCAAAATACCGTACTTTAATGTTTCCTAGTTTGACACAATAAATGTCACTGATAAACGTCTACAAATGTGTTCGACTCTGTTGGTATGTAATCAGTAATGGTTCGAGTGATTCGCCTAGCTGTAATATTTTCAAACACTTCTCAAACACAAATATTTTCAGACTCACCAGTTACATCTCGTTTCATATCCGGATCTGTAAACCAAACGATAAATGAACTTAACCGGAAATATTTGGAAAACTTTAGATTCGCGCGAGCTATTCAGGTGATTCGTGCTTGTGATCGTCACCAGTTAGTACCCTGCTTACAATCAGGAGCTTCACATTAGATTTGTTACTAATAAATGGAGCAATATGAGGATTGGTGGAGGAATAAAAATCGGAAATTGACTGACACTTAAAATTTGTTCCAGTTGTTACGTTTGTCTTGAAAGACAACAATATAGTAGTTGATGAACAGAAGACGTGTAAATTGAGATCACCTAATAACACACGAAACATTTCATGTATGCCAAGCGTAATACGTGAAACGAAAATCTCTTTATTCCAATTAGAATACCATTGTAAAAAGTGAAATGTTTGATTAATGCAAGGCTACTTCTGTAAATTTCACCGGTTAAGATTTCTTAAATGAAACTGATAGTGAATTTTGCTTAACGTTTCGGATATAAAAGATATGGATGTTTGCAAATCACAAGTCAGAAGATTGAAAACTTAAGTTTATCATGCTTAGCCAGGAGACCAAGCAAAATCACCGGATAAATGTTGAACTAACAACAAAACAAAACATAACAACATACATCTAAGATCAAAAAAGGTCGTTTGCATGCATTTCAATCACACACCCCACGACCGGATTCGTGCTGATTGCACTCATCAGGAAGGGCAGTAGGATTAGCGTCAGCATGCGATTGAAACAGTGGAAGAATGGTAGAGAAGTTGCGTTTGTATGTCACTGTTGGATAAGGTTGGAGTGACCAACCTGTTCAATCACCTAAGGCACACTCATGTTGACTAGGTCTGAACCCATGACAATGAACAAAACAGCTCATTTGCATGCATTTCCTTCCAACACACATAAACTACGACCAAGCTCGTGCTGTTTGCACTCATCAGGTAGGGAGAGTATGATCGGGATACGCATGAGCTTGAATAAGTCGAAGAATTGTCGACAAGTACGCTCACCAACTTTATTAAACAGTGGCATACAAGCGCAAATTATATACATCTATGATACTTAGTAAACATTCATCTCTTGAGTCTTCGGTACACTTGAAGAAAAACATTAGCATTAACCAATATCAGCACCGCATAGTGGACTCAGCGATGTTGAAGACATACTCTTAAATGAGAATTTATACATTGCTTCCTAAAACTCTTATGCATAAATTGCGGGAAGCATCATGTTGTGTAAACAGGTCACATATTACACATGTGACCAAACGGACGTCGAATATGTTCAGATACAATATATCAAATATCACGAGAAACAACACAAATTGAAAAAAGATGTATTAATTGGTGACCAGAAACTGCAAGCAAATTTCAAAAGGTGAAAATAGACGCGTAACACAATTCACCGTGATACTGCCATCGACTATTGCTGTCGACCAACACACAGTAGTGAATACAGAGCACAAACACAAAAATGAATGGACACGAGAATGCCGTTAATTTTGATGGATTATCATTTCAAAACAGGTTCACTGGAGATATCATCAATTTCGTTGCCCAAACGTTTATATAATAAACATAAGCTTTGAGAAAATCATTTTAAGATCATCGTTCGATGTTTAATACGATGAGTTTCTGTAGGTAAATTGATATAGATGTGATGCAAAAAAATTGAACATGATTATCAGGGATGGTTTCGATGGATTAAATTTTTCAACGGCTCATGTGGTTCCTATTGTTCACTTCAGCGTTTAACACTTAGCAAGGAGAAATGTGCACTCTAATGAACATGACTCAGAAAACGATTGTGCAATTGTGGTTATTCCGTATACCTGATACACGAAATAGTTGACCCAGATTAATAATTGTTTTGATGAAGAATATTTCCATTCCCTGGCCTTGATATATTTTATTGATATTTTATCTTTTATCCGTCTCCTATAAAACGAACCTAATGAGACGTGTGTACTGGAAAGTGAGTAAGCTTTATATAGTTTAGAAAAATGTTTGTTGATCTCAACGAAGTTGTGTTTGGAGGCAAACGTCAGCAGGTAACAATTTCAAACAGATATTTTGATTTAGCAATATTTCAGCTAACAGTTAGTACCTCGTTCTTGTATAGCTTTTCGACGTTTGATCATACATTTTTGATTTCAAAAATAGAAAAATGTGATGAATCAACTAGCCGAATTTTATTCATTTATTTTTGCAACCAGTAACAGAATTCTGCACTATACGAAATTGTACTATACGATATATATATATATATATATATATATATATATATATATATATCGGTTATGAGATTCAAATTCAAGTTGTCTTACGCATTTCCGGAAAAAGTTCATATTTGTAAAGATCTTTGATCGAAAGATGAAACGAAATCATTGGCCAGAACGATAAGGGCCAGTTTTCCGGATAGGCAAGGAATTGTGGATTCGCGTACATGTTTAACTCAACGATTGATTCGATGTAGCGTGTACCTTTAAACGTTCTTCCACGTATTCCACTAACCCTCACGTTCGATCCAAATAACGAGAAAAAGGACCACAGCTGTTGAAAATATATCAATCACATACAGTGAATTAAACATTTTCCTGATGCTTTAATCAAATGTTTAACATAAACATATTTCCAAAACGTTCTTGTGTATGTAAGCTCCCATGATTTGTAGTCATTTTAAATTATTATTCCACACGATATGCAATGCTCCAACACATTGGATTATGCCTTCTGTTCCGCACTACTGGATGAATTTTACTGAATAACTTGAGAATTTTGAATGTAGTGATAAAAAAACTTTCAACACACTGATGTCATGATATTAAAAATATGGCTGTAATAAATGATGTCCTGTTTATTATTGAAATGTTTGTTATAGTGTACTTAATTTAGACGACTTGAGCAAGATTTGACCAGTTAAGTGTACATCATTGTGCTTGGAAAGATAATTAAATGAAGCAACAGATGCACTGAATATTCAATTAAACTTCAACTTATTGTCAGATAACATTATTCAAAAATGGGTGACTTACTGAATTCCGGACCGAAGCTATGTTGTCACTAGAGATATATTTTTGGTCAGTCGAACGATGTAAATCGTTTAACATGGAACCATACGGAACCCAAATATGGTAAGCTGAAAAGGAATTAGTTTAGATTAAATCTGGAGCATCGGTGGCAGATGTCAGGGGTGATTTGATATATTGCATCTAAGTTTTCGAATACAATCATGACGCGTTTGGTTAAATTTAATGGAAATAAACGCATTATAGTAATTGATCCGCATATTTTTAAAATTTTTGTTTATCATTACACAATTTCCAATGCTATAAATACCGAAACATACTACAGTGTAAAATGAGTTTTCCTCAGAACAATATTCCGCAGTGTTCCGTACATCGAAAGATTGGGACGTCTGGGCCTATGTGACTTCACCGAAAGAAGTATACGACGCGATATTATTCTGACTTATAGAATTGTCACCGAAGGTCATCCACTTAAATACTTGATTGATGTGTGTGGTGAGAAAGTGACACGCGGACAAACCTAATCCCTTTACAACCCAACTTCCCGTATTGTCAACTCCATTTTTTCGCCGTAGGTGCTGTAATTCTTTGGAATCCCTACCCCAGCATGCGGCGGACTCTGATGGCCTGGCGATGTTTAAAGCAAAAGCAAAAGCAGATCATTCGTGAGCCTTACATTTGATATTCCAAATCGCTTTTATACTTTTTTATTTTTCACATTTTCTTTCATAATGTGGAGATGTGAAGATGTAAAGAATTAACTTTTTAAACATAAATCCTTGAATACTTAAATACTTGAATCCTGGAATGGAAATGTGGTGGAGATTAAAAATTAAATTTTTCTGATATAAGTTTACATCGTTGATAACGATATTTAGCTAAATTACCATCTGCAACTATAAAGTGATCTCCGAAAATGTAGTCTAAATATTGATTTTGTTATTGTCTGTTGTTATACGTTTCAGAATAATTTAAAAGTATTTCTTTATTCGAAAGCCGATAAATGTTTATCTTAATTTCCTTGACAAATGCTACCGATATCTCGATGGTACCAACAGGAGCATTCTATCTCATATTTTATTAAGGGTTATACCGTCAGCAATCTCTCACTGACCAAGAATCATTCTGTTTAATCGATGTCATCCTCCATGCGATGAAAATATGTAATATTTGCAACACCTTTGCAAATTAATTAATAAAAATTACCGATATTGGCCTACTTCTGCCCATGTCTACCATGGAATTACAATAAAAATGCGCAACAGGGTTTCATGCTACAATGGATTTCCAATGACTAAACAGTACGATTCGGGAAGAGAAATCTCTTCCGTAGCGTTCAGTCGATCAATGTCCGTTACACATTTATGGCCTGATCTGTGTTCAGCAGGCGAAATCAGTATTTGCTCATCCTCGGCTAGCAGACAAGCTATATACCGTATCCTTATTGTAAGAGGTCAAGAGAACGTTTTACTTCTATGTCCAGAGCTGTCATATCGTTTTTATTCAAAATAATATTAATTATTTAATGAATCGCTTTTCGTTAATATCCTACAATCTGTAGTAACGTCACATCTTCTAGCTATTACTTTGTCACTTTTACCTTTGTCAGCTTGAACCAGATTTGATGTTTATACGATAAATGCAAGGCAACTGCCATTTTTTGCCATTGGGAACCCTGGGTCATAGGCCACTTCCAACCGACATTGTGGAAGAAAAGGATGGTAATTAATGTGTGAGTGCTGAATGCCTTAGCCTTCTTTAATGGTTTTATCATCTTGAAGTTGTCGATGAGCAGTTGCAACATATTGCATTCTAAATGCAGCTCACAGCGACCAAATGTAAATAGCAAAGACTGATTGAAAGATGTTAGACACATGTTTCTCCCCTTTAGCATACCGGGTCCTAAAAGCAAACTGTGTGGAAAATGAGATAATTAGGCACTTGTGATGGATAATCATGGTCACTTCACATCATTCTTTAAAACATTTATAATAATAACATGAGTCGCAACATGCACGCAGCCACTCGGTGTCGATAAAAATTACCCATTCATGTATTATCTTTCTGTACGATTCTGTTTCTTCTGGAATGAAACAATTGTTACTGCCTCCAGCGTTGAAATATTCATTCGAAATTTGGACACGTATTTGTTGCATGATGATTTGACGACACCTGAATATCAAATCATTGTATGGGTTCAACTTGACTATACTTGGCATTACATGGTTATGTGTTATTTCGTTTTCGTGAACGAATGATTACTATGTGATGGTAATTGCTTTTTGTGGCCACAAAAATCTTCAATCTAGAATCTTCAAACACAAACTGCTCCTGTGTATGTCCGATGATTTCCTACGATGACTTAAGTAGCATTTGAAGCAGCACTGGTGTCATAAATTTCGATGTAGTTTGCTTGAGTATTTTATTCTTAATCACGTAGCTCTGAACCTTTTAATTTACGCTCGGCGTGAAACACATTAATGTGGAGAGAATGTTTATTCGTTTATCGTATTTCAAGTAATTTTATCCGTTTACTTTAGTTAAAGAATGTATAAATTTTTATCTCACAACACAAATTTTATTGATCAAACATCACCAATAACATCAAACTGATGATGCTATCAAAAGATGCTGATTTGATGTTTGTGAAATATTTGTACAATTTTTATGTCACTCATCTGTTGCACTTCTGCTAATAGGCTATTAAATTACGCTATTAATATTTTTCAAACTCACTGGTTTTGTAATTGTATGGGGGTGAATCTTGCACTTGCGAGTTCCCTGCAATAAAGATTGGATGTTTATTGTTAAAAGATGCAACGTAGTTTCAACCAGTTTACATAAGACGAAATGCATCACCTGTTATTGCTTTCATTCTGTAGCCCAATGCATTCATTTCGAGTGCAGTTTTAAGCGCCACAGTTTCGGTATTTGTACCTTGGGAGTTGATATCCAACTCTAATTCCACAAGCAACAACTTTGAATCGAAAACATAATATCGCAGTAGTCGACAGCCACGCGCTTGCGTTTTTGTTAAAGCCTGAAAATGTGTTCCAATGGGTAAATATTAGCTCAATCTCGAAGGAAGTAATTACGGGAAATTTGTTTAATGACTAAGTGCAAAAGATTATCGTTAATATTCCCAAAAGCGCATCTTGAGATGCGGTCTTTGTAAATACAAGAACAAGTTTTTTTGAATAATTGGAATGCAATTAAAATGTTAATATTCAAATATATCATCAAAGTTCTATTGCCTAAATACAATTGATTGGGATGTTCAACGCATGATTGTTCTGAGAAGATATTTCCTATAGGTTCGTAAATGTTCATTTATTCCAGTAAAACAAAAATACCATTATAGGCATCGTTTATGAACATATATTTAGTCTTAGTTCCTGTTTCTACTGTGCTGGTCCTTTTTAACAGAACCACTTGTAGTAACGTGATCTAGATCTTACGATCACGGAACTACGTGCTCTTGGCTGCTCTCTAATGTTATTGTGTGTGAAGTGTCACATGCATGCCAGGGAGTACCAGATACTGCTTTCAGGTGCTGAAGGTTGGTCACTTAAACAGCATGCAAATACCGCAGATCGTTCGAGTACTGTCTATCGCTGTGGACGATGCGGAGGAGATTATTCACCTGAATAAGATTGCTGCAAAACATAAAATCGTCATTAGTTGACATCGACCGAATGAGCCGAGATATTACTTGAACTATAAGCTTCGGCATTCACCAATAATATCACCCCTCACATGTTCCTTTTTCAATTTCAGTCCAGTTATTTCAACCCTGCTTAACTACGTCCATTATGAGGCAATTTTAAACGAAAAAGTGTTGCTTGTTATGAGATATTTGGGAAAGTTCTTGAAGCGTTGATCTTGAAGCCATAACAGATTTGAGATGTTTGCGTTTTCCATATCGATATTAAAATTATATTCCTCAAACAGAATCAAATAATGCACTACTACCGATTTCAATTCCAAAAGCTGTTTGATTACCAGGACTAATATATGGTGAGGAATTCCCATTTCTTATTTTGTTACACCATCAAGTACAATGGCTCTTCCTGTAATCCAAACACCATAATTCGTATTTTCGTATTCAAGTATAAGTGAATAAAGAAATAATTTGGCAAGTTCCTCAGAATTTAACTTGGCTATAAGTAAGCAAGCTCAAATGTTACACCGAAAAAGAAATCTGAATAAAGATATATATATAGGAACCACATTTTTGTTGAATATCAATTATCAATTGAATAAAAATTATCAAATACGCCTTTATGAACTATAATATATGAACGAGACTATTCTATCCACGTTGTAAAAAAATAGCATTTAAGTTTCTATTTACCTAAATATTTGCACAATCTGCATTACCCGTTAATTTTGCACGATTGTACGTAAAATAGTCATGTTTCTAAAGAGAATCTGCTAAAAATTATTCATTACGGTTAAAATAAGAAGCTTTCAAGTGAGGAATATTGTTTCGTACATAGTTGTTTAAAATAATTTGAGAAACAAAGTGTTTGGTGCAGGAAATGTCAGGGTTAGAATTGTAGAAACATTGTGATTTGATAAAGATTTCACAGAAGCTCACACTTACGTAATCACACGTACGAAACAGTACGTCATTTTCCAGTAGCCCGCATTTCATCTGTTTCGACATATGCTCGTCGAAATCGAAATTATGAGCAACAATTACTTCTGTTCATATAGAAAATCAGTTTATATGATTAAGCAACTAGGAATATGCAACCAAATATCAAATTAGATTTAAATTATCCATCGTCACAAATCTATGCCATCCTCATATCACTAAATTGGTCAAACATCCTCATTTGAATGCATTTCAATCTCACGCACACGTCATGACTTGTTTCTTTCTAGTTTGCACTCGACAGTTATAAACTGTACGATCAGCATGCTTATCCAGCAGTGGCATAAAAGCGCAAATGTTGTTCGGTATATTGGTCATTTTTAAACGAGCCTTAAGCGTTCTACTAAGAATTGCTTTGAAATTTCCATATATGTACATCGCCGTTCTTTGTCAGAAACCCATTTAGAAGTGGCATTAAGACATTACTCCTTGACGAGACATTTCATTTGAAAAATGTATCTTACGCTGTGAATGAAGTAATCAGCTGGAAAAATACCGTTGCGATCAGTATGGAGAGAAGGTTTGGTCTATGGAGCATTTTCACGCTAATTGAACATATTAGTTTTATTAGCATCAATTTTGTGTAAACGTAAACATACATTTTTCTCTTTCTAACTGCAACAGCGTAAGATATGCTGGGAATAATTCGTATTTCAAACGATCTATGCCGTGAATATTTTGAAGCAGAACATCGAACATCTTGCAATAAGTATTGGTGGGTAAATGTGTGCTATTGTGAAAAGAATAGTTTCGAAACCGGATTATATTACGGCTCATTTCGGAGAGGTTTTGTGATGATGCTCTAAAATGCGGTCTCGCTAAAGTAAGGAATAGCCAATGACTTTGAATGTTACGAGTTGTACAAGTCAATTATTTAAATTTTTTCAAAGGATGGATGAACCTAATCTGAAGTTCTCCGCAGCGTTCTCCACATGAAACAGTTAGAAACCGGTTGTGAAGTGTAAGTGTCTCGGATAGGAGCACCATAATAAATCAAATAAACGTAAATTAATAAACGGGCTTATTCAAGCAATATACTTTCAAGTTTGTAAATTATGGTCGGGTACCCGAATGAATGCTTTGCTGACATAAAGCTTCAAAACCATCACCAAGTAATACGTATTTGAGAATAGGTGAAGGGTCTTGCACAATCTGACAGCTGGCCATTTATAAAGGTATGGACATTTGATCGATACTTCGTTGTGATTGGCAATTCAAACGTTTGCTTTGAAAATTTTATGTATTATATTTTTTCGGTGTGATTTTATATATGATAAAATTTTCCATGAGAATTAAATGTACGCCATAGCAGTTCATAATGGAGAAATATCTGTTACCCATGTAGCAGAGAATTTATTTATACAACTACATCAGAACCGAACGAACAGCTGGGCTGATAAATTTGGATATAAATTCCATTACATTATTTGCTAGTACGAAGTTCATTTAGATATACAGATGTCTAACGGAACTTGGGATCTCAATATCTTCCTCAAGGTCGAATCTTGAAACCTTTCACATGTTTGGATATAGCTACAAGTTATGGTTAGAGATAAGGGTTTTCTTTCTGTTGTATGGACTGCATGGAATTACGAGATCTACCTACCCGAAAGAAACCCGATTTGAAGTGCCAGTAACCGCCTTTGCCACTTCCCATGCCAGAAGAAGCAGTTCTTTCTGGGCACAATCGTCCACACTTCCAGGTTATGAGCTAATATTGGTTTTGACTGGATGTATGAGTCTCGCGCCATTAGATATTTTTTAGGAATTCGGAGCTATCTTGCTATGACGACTTTAGTATCACTGTGAGCATACTTAACTGGAATATATGTGAGACAAAAATGTTTATTTGCTTGCGTTTCAATCACACACCCCACGACCGGTCAATGGAATTATTAAATGGATGGTGGCAAAAATAAATGTTTATTGTCTATCACGACCATAATGTATAGCTAATCACCTATTGGAGAGCCATTCGAAGAGACTCGTATTTTGGCATTTTCGTATAAAAATTAGGCATGGAATAGTGACAAGAGCAACTTTTTCTTTAATGTACAATAGTTCATCTTGAAACCAGTGTTCAAAAAAGCAAAAATCTATACATGTTAAGCGGAAAAATTGTCATGTGCAAATACAATCGCATTAGCGATCTAAGCGTCTCCTTAATTGTGCGACGAGCAAAGATAATTTGATGCATCGATTTCTAAAATTCGCTCAAGACACATAATTATAGATTTACAAGATTAGCGTGTGTTGTTAAGAAGTGAATGCTGATCCGGATATTTTTAAAGCTCTCAGGTTTAACCTATCTATGCGTGTGCGTTGGTCATTTGATTGATCAGTTTATTCGTGCCAGCAAGAGTTGCATAAATGTTCAAACGTTGTTTAAAAAATCATGGAAGTTTCAGATTAATCACTTACTGTGGTCATGTGCCGTTAAAACTGAGAGCAGTGACAGTAGCAATATAACGGTTAACATTTTGGCCTTTATCTCCGAACAAAAAATACTCTTTATTTATATTCATGTCATTCAATTTTCATTGGTCCATTGGAAATTCGTACACTAGTAACCATGCCGCTCAATAGTTTTCTGTTTGAAACTGGAGTGGTGAATTCGTAGGACATATTTGAATGGATGAGAAAAACGCATTAGTCAGTCGACACCGATAATTCATACAAATAATGAAAGCTCACAGATATGTCAATTAAAAGATTCACTAATTTTATTTTAATCACATTCTCTGTGTATGTGCAGGGGATCATCTCCAGATAAGCCCCGCCATAAAGCCGAAATTGCTCCCGCGAAAAGTTAAGCTCCACCAGTTTTCGGCAGCTCGAATTTAATGCCTGTACTGAATCTTGGCCTATTTCTGAAGTGTAGACATTTGCACACATCTGAAATAAAGCTACTGATTCTCCTCTAGGATTAGGACCATAAAATGTCTGCAACAGGACGTAACTTTCTGACTCTTTCGACTCGTTCATGCCAAGGAGGCTAAATGCGTTTTTCGCAATTCCAAGGTGTGATCCATCAGCAAAGTTTATGTAACGATGGCCACCAAATGACACCTTGGATTGTGTCTGGCAAGGGGAGGTGAAATACCAGGAATTGCCGACAAAAAATAAGATGTTCAAATGGATAATAATACCGGAAACTTTGTGGATCCAACGACTTCAGGTCACACACAAACTCTATAAGATTCTGAATACATCGATGTTTAGTGCACAGCTAATTGTTTAAATTTGTTTGGAATGCTAATTTTCAGTAATTCTAAAGATTAAGAATTACAAAGATAAACATATGAACTTGTTAACGGTGTTTAACGATGGATCTCAAGCGGTTGACGAAGCAGCTATAATCCGCGACTGCTATCTTGATATGCCTCAAGCTTTTGACCCAGTTGATCATTTTCGACTACTACGAAAGTTGCAGCAGATGGGTATCATGAGACAGCAACTCGTATAACTTGAAAGTTATCTCACTGAGCGCAAAACTATCGTTCAAATCAACAGTGTAGATTCACGTGTCATTGAACTTCTAGTGGCATACAGCAAGCTTCCGTCCTCGGGTAAGTACTTTTCTTGGTTTACATCAACAACCTACAGGGGACGCTCTCCATGGGACAAGCTTCCATTTAAATTCAGAAAGTGCGAAATGTTAAAGATATGTAAAGATTTTCCATTCTGCTGCATGGATCCCAAAAATGGATTGTAGAACAGAAGAAAAAGATCTCGGGGTTCGGATCAGCGAATGACTGAAGAACAGCATGCAATGCGAAGCCGAACTAGCGGCATTCTTGTTATGCTCCGATGTATTTTTAGACGTTTTCTCTTGAAACATTTCCAATATCCTAGGTATGCTACTTTGAATCGTGGTAAAGTTTTCAACTCAACAAAATGTAAGCGGATCTAATTCGAACGTAAATATAGACGGAAGCCAATGTTGTCTCATTTCACGAAGGTATGCCCAATATCCGTGCTCGAATTGCCTAAAACAGTCTGTGCGTGTGCCTAAACCGATGCATATATCTTTCTCTCCATGAATAAAGATTTTTGATATATGACATATTGCACCGTGTTTAATCATCATTTCCGTTATTTCGAAATGCTGGATAACACATTCCATGATTCAGAAGAAAATCTAACGTTATGTTCCCCCAAAAATATTATGTCATTCATCTGAATTTACTTATATATTTCAGTAAAAAATTTATCAAACAAAAACTTTTCTACATTTCATGTAACATTTCGCATAGATCAAGTATTGAAATATATCGCTATTAAGAAGCACATAACGTTCCAATTATCGAAATAGTTCGCAAATTGTCGGTGAGTATGTTAACGACATGTAGGTGATGTGATTCACTGCAAGTCCTATGTGCCAGAGATTTTCGATCACACCATTACTCAGGCCTCAAGTTTTAACCATACTACGGCAGATTTAAAGCAGATTCAAGTCGTTCCGAGGTCGCACAGTCACCCCGTGTGTTTCGTAGAACTTTTGAAAAATTGAGTCGTAAATTTTGGATCAAACTCAAAGAGAACACGTTTTTGTAATATAATTATATTTTCACTTGAACAACAATACAGACGTATAACTGAAATTAATCTAACTTTCAAATGCATGAAACATGTTAAGCTAGGCGGAGCAACAGTATATTATGTGGGTTCCACACGATCACCTAAGTTTGACGAAACGTTTTCATGAACAACGAGGTTTAAAAAATAAAGACGATGGTGAGTATTGCGAGATGGTAAATTGACATGTATCATCCGATAGTTCTAAATAGAAAGGCATTGCAGTAGTTCATGTATTTTGTGTGAAATAACACAAATAAATCATATATGACGAAGATTTGAATTCAAATTCATCCTGGTAAATTCAATTCAATTCAATTTTAATGGTCTAAAAAGCATATAGCTTGACAAAAGCCACAGAATAATATGGGAGTTACGAATAACATGGGTAGAAAAACGGGATTTGTTTGCTTACTGAGCAGTTCAGGAATCAAGTAAAAATCCATTGGACAGAAACTGGTTTCAAAGTTCAAAGCTTTTATGGTGTAAAATATATAGGTCCAAAGTTTGGATTGGTCAACATGAAATTGTCCAAATTCGATTTGAATATATCCAAATTGGGTGAATGTGCAACATTACATATGCAAAAGAATAACATTCGTGAGCCTTACATTTGATATTCACAATTGCTTTTATACTATTGTATTTTTCCTGTTTTTATTCATACCGTAATGCTGTGGTGTTGTAAAGTATTAACTTTTTTAACCATAAAACCTTGAATCCTTGAATCCTCTTAGGTAGTTCCAGGTAAAGCATACACGTACAGAATAAAAGTACCTTCGACAGTTTAGTGTCGAGTCGGGAATATGTACTGTATAGTCGTGACTCCGGCTGGTTCTGGGTTGTAGTCGCGTGAATAGTTGATTTAGGGGATGGTTGGGGGTATGCAGTATATCGAACATAAGTATCAAATCACCTCTAAGACGGCGGTAGCGAAAGTCGAATAGATTGAGACTTGCAATACGATCTTCGTATTGTTTGTGCTTTAAACCGCGTACGAGCTTGGTGGTCCGATGATATATTCTCTGCAAGAGGCTGATGTCCTTCTGTAGCCAGGATGACCAAGCCTGAACCGCATACTCCATGGTTGACCTCAAGTACGTATTAATTATTCGATGAACGGTTTGCTTAGTGAAACTCCCGAACACTCGTTTTAGCAGTAGCAGTACTCGTGACGTCTTTTCGCAGACAGCTGTGACGTTGTATAAAGGTTTCAAAGTGCTGCTCACCCACACACCCAAGTCCTTCTCCTTGTCAGTGCTTTCAAGAATATGGGAACCAAGAGTGTAGGAGTACGCGAAATGTCTTCCAACAGTCAATACCTTGCATTTTCTGACATTGAAAGGTAGTTCATTTCTAACTGACCAGTTTTGTAAGGCATCGAGGTCCAGCTGAAGCTCTCTGCAATCCTCAGTTGTACGTACTTGTGTCCACAGCTTGATGTCATCCGCAAGTAACAAGATTTTGCAGCGAACAAGTTTAGGTAAGTCGTTGACATACACCAGAAAAAGAAGTGGTCCAAGCACTGATCCCTGCGGCACCCCACTCGTTACTGCAATAGGTCGTGACAAAAACCATCAACCCTCACTCGAATGACACGGTCGCGGAAATAATCCTCAAAACAGGCTAGTAATGAACACTTGATGCCACATAGCTCCATCTTTTGTAGTAACAGACTGTGGTTGACACGATCGAATGCTTTTGACATATCAAGATAACAAGCGTGTACTGTGAGACCTTTGTCTACAGCTTGTGTCCAGTCATCGAGGGCGAGCAGAAGGTTTGAAAGGCAAGAGTGCCTTTTTCTGAAGCCGTGTTGTTCGACTGTGAGCAAGCAATTGTCTTCCAGATGTTTTAGAGATCACCGGTAGTAGTGTTACTGGTCGATAGTTGGATACTTCGGAACGGTTTCCTCCTTTGTGGATGGAGGTAATGATGCCATTCTTTCAATCACAGGGAACGAAACTTTGGGTTAAAGAGAGTTTGAACAAGTATGTGAGAGGCGTACACAAAGTATAAGCACAGTTTTTAAGAATCAACGAGGTAATTTCGTCGGCTCCGGAGATTTTCTCGTGTTGAGATTTAGCAATGTGCGGAGGACATTCTCGGATGTAATAGTTAGTTGTTGTAAAACATTTTCGGGTGAGATGACGGGAGTTAAGGGACAAGTAACGGTGTTTCGTGGGCTGAAGACAGTGGAGAAGAAATTGTCTAGAACTTCGGCAGATTGCGATGCTGTGTTTGTTGTTCCATCACGTGTCTTCAGAGCGGCAACTCCTGGTTTCACCCTTGACCGGTTATTTATGATCTGGTAGAGAATTTTGGGGTTGGATTCCATTTTGTTGACTAAATGATTTTGATAATTCAGTTTGTCATCAACAACAAGTTTGTTTACCTTATTTCTCAGCAAACGGAATGTCTCCCAACTCTCAACAGTGGTATCATGTCGATGAGCTCGCCATGCAGCATTTCGCAAGGTCAATCATTTTCGTGTTCGGCTTCTCAGCTTAAATGTATATCCATTTTTTGCACCTTTGGAACAAGATGAGAGTGCATTTCAACGGCAAATTTAAGTTCGGTTATCATCCACTGCCACTAATCGTGCACGTTGTCGGACTTAAGATCAGGGTCTGTGGCGTTCATAAGAGTAGATTTAAGTTGTGTAAAGTCAATTTTTCTAATCACCTTGTTGATGTCACTTGTTCTGATTGCCTGGCAAATATAGTCAAACGTAATAACTAAGTGGTCACTGAGTCCTATTGTAGCTTCATAAGTGAGACTTTCAATCACGTGCTCTTCATTTGTCAGTATTAGGTCCAAGATAGACGGCGTATCAGTACCACGAAATCGAATATTGTTGAAAATATGGTTGTTGTAGAGTGGAATTTCTTCTAGCAACTGTTGAAATAAAGCATTTATGAAATTTTCTGGATGAACTGAATTTCCCTTAAAGTTCGGCAGATTAAAGTCTCCGATCAGTAGAAGTCTGCCGCGGTATCTGGTAGCCGGTAAGCGTATATTTGCAAGTAATGCTGAATTGTAGGCTTCGTCGGCTGAGGGCGAACGATAAATCACACCCACTATGCATTTTTCACCTGCTGTTTCATTCAGCGAACACCATAATGTGTCTTGCAGTTGTAAATCGTCATCAGTGATGTCTTCGCAGAGCAGTCTCCGAATGTGGTAAAGCGCAACACCACCTCCTCGAGTCAGGCGATCGCGACGAAGTAGAGACATACCTTCAATGGCAAATTCATTGTCTGTTAAAGTTGAATGAAACCATGTCTCAGTTACAGCAATTACGTCTGGCGATACCGTTTGTTCCCTGTCATTCAAGCTGCCCTTCCTTTCCCACCATGGTACATCGGGATATATGCGGCAGTTTGAGTCGGAATCTGACTTGAGTAGGTATGCATTCAGCAATACGTTCTCGATATCAGCCTCGCATTTTAGTGTTACCTTGAGCAAGCGAGGTTGACCAATATGAGGTGAAGTTGAATGGCGGGTTAGACGAGTCACCTTTTCTGCGTTTACATGTTCAATTTTCATTAGGTGACAAAGTTCAGACCATTTATCGACATCGTGTTTCTGTTTGCTATCAAACAGGCTTTCTCGGGACTCGCTGACATTCGTACATATCACGTTCAGTGTGCATGGGGTGTTCTTTTTTCGTATCGGAAAGTCGGGCGTTTTAGAATTAAAAACCTTTGTGGCTTGACTTTGTGAGTCGGGTACAGCAGTTTTGGAGTGTACAGCTGAGGTCGACCGTAACAGCATATATCTGTAAAAATTTCCTACTTCTGTGGTCGTTTTAGCTGATTCCAAAACGGGAATAACCCTGCTTTTTTTGATTTTTTGGCACATGAATAGCCTTAGTCTTAGATTCCTTCAATGGTGGTTGCGAAATCGATGTATTGATATGATGGTTTGCATTAGTGATCAGTTGCGTACTCACATGATTTACCAACATTTCTTCCACACGTCGAAGACCCAACTCCAAACCGGCCATTCTATTTTCTAATTTTTCTTCAAAAGTATCGGATCGTGCGAAGATGTAGCTATGCAACGAACACAGAAATAGCATGCACCTGTAACCATTTCATTATTTAATAATGCTATCGAGTCAGTGGCTAAAGTACGGTCGCATTTACCATGGATTTTACCCATACACAGAAAGCACGTTATTACGACCTAATGAGGTCAAGTTGATTAAACAGCCCTATTTGGAAGCTACAATCTCGACTCATTGTTATGATTTACATGACGTCGGCGTGATATATGTTCATCAGCCAGGAGATGTACCTGCTCTTCCATAGCTTGTAGATGAGGCTTTAAATATTTCATCCGAAGTGAGCCGCGACGAGCAAATTCGTCCTAACTCATAAGGGTTATGTTTAATCATTTTTTCCATTGTTTTGTATCACAATTATGATCTGCCCATAGGTTGATTTCATAATACAACTAATCATATAAAATGGAATACGACCAAACTTCACTTCATAAACCACGACTCAGCCAGCGCTGGTGACTGCTGTTAAATTAAAGTAACAATGCTCTCCAGAACAGCTTATGAAAGCACTTATGCCCTTGTCACTTTGTCCATCCACGCTATGTTCAAGATACGAAGGATGCTCCTTAGATGGAAACCATTCCGATTCCGTTCGTTTCTTGCGTGGATCGTCTAGGATTTGCTAACATAAATCATTTCGTACTCACTCTTTTTTGTCTTCACGGTCAGCGGTTCGAGCTGTATCTAGGTTACATCATTTCTGTTATTCGAACTTGAGCTGATAAACATCTGGTATACTTCTAGAGTTTGTTGTCTTTATTTCCGAGAGTTTCGTCTCGGTTCTCCTGTCGATAGGTTAATTGATTTCTGATTTTTCATTCTCTTCAATTTTACCTCGTCTTTTGATTTCATAGTATCATTCTGAACTACTTTCGTGCTTAGCAATATTGCTTCTGAAACCTATTACGCACATGCGGTACTTTTTCACGGAAATATGTGTGAAAAATCTTTCTAGTGGTGCTATGTTCTTTTTAATAGTCGTGTGACTTCTTCATGCACATCAAAATGGGTAACATATTGACCTACTGTGCAGTCGCATGACGAAATCACGTGTTCCAAAACAGCCACCTCGACCCGTCGAACAAAAACCCGTCACACAGCCGAACAACCCAATTCAGGCTACAAACATGTTTGACCGCATCACAAGAACCAGCATACGGACTAAAAAATCGATCGATCAAAATGTGACATTAGGTCAAGTTGGTCCGATGTCGCTGTCACAGTAGGTCAATATGTTACCCATTTTGATGTGCATGAAGAAGTCACACAACTATTAAAAAGAACATAGCACCACTAGAAAGATTTTTCACACATATTTCCGTGAAAAAGTACCGCATGTGCGTAATAGGTTTCAGAAGCAATATTGCTAAGCACGAAAGTAGTTCAGAATGATACTATGAAATCAAAAGACGAGGTAAAATTGAAGAGAATGAAAAATCAGAAATCAATTAACCTATCGACAGGAGAACCGAGACGAAACTCTCGGAAATAAAGACAACAAACTCTAGAAGTATACCAGATGTTTATCAGCTCAAGTTCGAATAACAGAAATGATGTAACCTAGATACAGCTCGAACCGCTGACCGTGAAGACAAAAAAGAGTGAGTACCAAATGATTTATGTTAGCAAATCCTAGACGATCCACGCAAGAAACGAACGGAATCGGAATGGTTTCCATCTAAGGAGCATCCTTCGTATCTTGAACATAGCGTGGATGGACAAAGTGACAAGGGCATAAGTGCTTTCATAAGCTGTTCTGGAGAGCATTGTTACTTTAATTTAACAGCAGTCACCAGCGCTGGCTGAGTCGTGGTTTATGAAGTGAAGTTTGGTCGTATTCCATTTTATATGATTAGTTGTATTATGAAATCAACCTATGGGCAGATCATAATTGTGATACAAAACAATGGAAAAAATGATTAAACATAACCCTTATGAGTTAGGACGAATTTGCTCGTCGCGGCTCACTTCGGATGAAATATTTAAAGCCTCATCTACATGCTGTGGAAGAGCAGGTACATCTCCTGGCTGATGAACATATATCACGCCGACGGCATGTAAATCATAACAATGAGTCGAGATTGTAGCTTCCAAATAGGGCTGTTTAATCATTTGAAATGCTGTTAAGCAAAACATGCTCATGCGCTGACAATGTTTTCTTTTGTAGACGTCGCCTGCAGGAGGTCAACAACAACTATAACAAAAACACTACTTTTCAATATTTCTTTCTGTTGAGTCCTCTTCACAATTCCGAGTTTCCGAATATTAACGAGGGATACGTTGCATTGTCTCTACGCTGAGTTTCCAAACAATTACTTCGTACTTTTCAGAACTTAATCACATGCACCTTTCTGCTAACAAGATTGGAATTTCCTTTAAAGCAACTTTCTATACATTCGAAGCGCGCTTTTAGTGCGGCGCATCTAAAAACTCTGACCTCAGCGCATTTAAGACGGAAAATTACTGTTGTCTGTAGAACAGTAGATAACAATTATTTTTACGCATTAGGATTCACTCAAATTTATCAAACAATCATGAATCAATGTTAGAATTTCGCATGCGGTAAGCATCCTGGTTGTTGTTAAGCATGTTGCTTTTTAGACCATTAAAAACCTTGAATTACGTTGAATCGCTTGTAGATGACGTTTAGAATAGTGTCTTCGAAGTGAGCCGCGACGAGCAAATTCGTCTCAACTCGTAAGGGTTATGTTTCATTATTTTTGCAATTGTTTTGTATCTCAATTATGCTCTGTCCTTATGTCAATTTCACAATGCAACTAATCATATAAAATGTAATACGACCAGACTTCACTTTATGAACCACGACTCAGACAGCGCAGGTGGTAGCTGTTAAAGTAAAGTAAAAATGATTTCCAGAACCATATTCGATAGCACTTATGCTAATGTCACTTTATCCATCCACGCTATATTCAGGATACGAGGGATGCTCCTATACTGTTCGTTTTTTGCGTGGATGGTCTAGGATTTGTTAACATAAAGCATTTCGTACGCACGCGATGTATGCTATCTTTTTGTCTTCACGGTCAGCGGTTCGAGCTGTATCTAGGTGACAACATTTCTGGTATCCGAACTTGAGTTGGTTAAATTTTTTCTATTGTTTTTAATAAAGTGTTCGCTTATCTTTGGTTTTGATTTCGAATTTACTGACTCAATTTTTCATCGAAGTTCCACGAAACACACAGGGTGACTGTGCGACCTCGAAACGACTTGAATCTGCTTTAAATCTGCCGTAGAATGGTTAAAATTTGAGGCGTGAGTAATGGTATGATCGAAATTCTCTGGCACATCGCACTTGTTGTGAATCACATCACTTAAATGTCGTGAATATACTTACTGAAAATCTGCGAACTATTTCGATACTTGGAACGTTATGTGCTTCTTGAGAGCGATATATTCAAATAATTAATCTTTGCAAAACTGTAAATGAGATATGAAAGTTCTGATTATTGATAAATTTTTATATGAAATATTTCAGTAAATTCAGATGAATGACAGAAATTTATTGCAGGAACATATCGTTAGATTTTCTCCCGATGCATTGACCGAAGCTTTTTAGAATTTCCTTTACTACGCAATTAATCACGCCTTTGAACGATAACAGAAGGCTTATACTTACTCACGCGAATTATTGGCAATCTTTTCATCCTGAACCGGTTGAGCGCACAAAAACAAACTGCGGAATGTCCTAATCGGTAACATGCGGTTTGCCGACGATGCATCCATTTTTGCTCACTCCCAAGAACACCTCCAGTCGCTAATAGGCTGTTTTTTGTTGGCATTCATAGAATTTGGGCTAAGAAACAGCATGAGCCAGACAAAAGTAATTGTTCAAGGGATTGTATCGCCTCCAATCATCAGTAATGGAAACTGTCGGCATGAACCAGTATATCATTTCGCATATATTGGTTCAACCATTGCGGATAACCTCTCGCTAGACACGGAGTTTGATAAGCAGATTAGCAGAGCAGCTGTCATGTTGTCTCGATTAAACTCTCGTGTTTTGGGAAACCGCAAGTTCACTGTAAAGTCAAAAATGATGGTATTAGGTGCGTGCGTACTAAATGCTTTACTGTACGGCAGTGAAACCTGAACCACCCACTCAATACACGAACAGAAACTGAATGCTTTCCATCTATGAAGTATCTCTCGTATCTTAAACATATCGTGGATGGACAAAGTGACTTATGCTGAAGTGCTTTCAGAAGTGGGTCTACAGTGCATGTTCACCCTACTACGACAGTGCCGTCTGCGTTAGCTTAGCCAAGTCTACAGTAAGGGAAATGGTCGTATTCCGAAAGTTTTACTTTAAGGTGGTTTGAAATCAATAAATTGATCAGACCGTATATCGCACTTGCGTTACTGAAATGTTTGCTAAAGAGATATGAAAGCTCTTGGCATAGACCTCGAGAGCTGCTATGAACTTGCTCTTGACCATACTGGTAAATATGACCGTAATTTAACCTCTCATTCAATAGCGGTAATAAATAACGGAACGGTTCCAGGTGCCTGAAATGTTTGTGATAGTTGCCGAGCTAAATCTTCGCAAGATGCCGATACTTTTGTATACAAAATGGAAAATAGAATGGCCAGTTTTGAGTTAGGCATTTGACTTGTGAAAAGATGATTGGTCAATCATATGAGTACGCGAGTTATCACTGATGTAGACCATCAATACTACGATTTCCGAACCACCAATGAAAGAAGCAGAGATTAAGGCTATTGGTGTATCAAAAATTATAGTATATCTCGTTTGTGATTAAGCTAAGTAAACAACGGTATTAGAATATTTTTTCCGAGAAGTTATTTTATAGTCAGCCACATCTGTGCACTCCAAGGCTGTTGCACCCGACGCAATAGGCATGAAATGTGTGAACGTTAGTGAGCTCCAAGAAAGTCTGTTCGATAGCAAAAAGAAAAGCAGCCTAGTAAATGACGGCAGACTAATGCCACGAGAAATTACACTAAGCGCATCGAAATTTCATATTGGACAGAAAGATGCAACAAAAAGTCCAATAGAAACACTACCAAGTCACTCAGTTGTTGACATGTCAGAAACAAATTCAGCCGATACTATATATCACTGTATTCCAACAGTACAACCTCAAAACGATCAGGCTTCCTTGCAAGCAAGCATCCTGCATATGCCGACTCTGGAGTAGTCGGCCTAACAGATATTCTACACTCCGCTACCTAACTTTCCCGCACCCAATCCTTGCTGAGAAAAACAACTATGAAATACATCTACAACAACGCCCAATGTCTCGGAAACAAAATCGGTGAACAGCATGCAGTTTTTTCTGAAATGTAACCAAACATCATCACCGAAACGGAAACGTGGCTACAGACTCACCAAACAAATAATGAAGTAGAATTACCCAGAATGTCACCTATTCGCCATGGCCGTGAAACCAGAGAAGGTGTTGTAGCTTTTTATTATAGATAAAACTATCTGTGTCGTGAGATTACGGATCTTGACATCGTGTTACGGGATACACTCTGGCGCTAAGTCGGATTACCTAACGGCGAAGACTGTTTTGGGAGGGGTTTATCGCCCATCGTCTGCACAGGAAACTTACGATCGACTTACTCGATCAAATTCGCATGGTTAGTTCCGGATTCACTGTGTGGATTTTTAATTATGTGTGACTCCAATTTACCGAATCTGCAGAGCAGTACCATTGAGCCAGAACTCTCCCTTAAACGCGTATTCAGTGAGTTGTTATTACTCATTATAACCATATTTCATGTAATACCCGATACCGCGGAACCGATTAACCTTCACTGTTGAATTTCGTTCCGACAAACAATGGACACGACATTGATAACGTTGCTTACGAAAGGCCAATTGGACTAAGTGATCACGTCGTCTTCCAGTTTCACTATCTGTTTTTAGCTATAAGAACAAATGGTGCACGTAAACTGTTAGGTGGATCAACATTACGGCTTTGAGTGATGCTCTTAAAACACGAATAAATGCCAACCGCAAACCATCAACGTACATGAGTTTTGGGTAAGTCTAATATTTAATCTCAAGAAATCAATCGAACTGAGCTCTAACTTTATTCTCAGGAACTCAAGAAAACACCTCGAATTTAAACTAAGAAGCAAAGTTTTCATCCAAGACTAGTTGTAATTCCAAGAATAGATATTACGCACGATGAAGTTCAACCCAAAATACTTTATCGCACGGATAACGATCAAGTTAAAGTGAAACCAGGAGTTGGGTACGTGAACACGTCAGCTGAACCAAAATCAACTGCATAAGAAACTGCTGAAGCTTTAGCCACGTTTCTCATCTGTATTCAACCAGAGAGAACATGCAATAAACATCCCAAATCAAACCATTTCAACAACGTCTGCATTGAGTGAAATAAATGTCACTCGAGACGTATCATTCAAATTCTCCTGGGGCCAACGGAATAACCTTACTAATATTGGAGCAATGTGCGAATTCGCTATACAAACTACTCACACCTGTTCAAACTGACATCGACAAATGGTGTGATGCATACACATTAGAAACGCGGAATAATTTCTTCAATTTATTAAGGTGGAAATCGCTCCGATGTTTCTAGTTACCGACCCGTTACTCTGTTAAATATGATTTCCAGGAAACAGTATGGCTTTAGACGGAATTATTTCTGTTTATCTAATTTACTGATAACGCTGGATGATTGGACACAATCGCTAGAGAATGGACAGGCAATACACGCCCGCTACTTATATATCTCAGAAGAATTTAATCGTGTTGACCATAATATACTACCGCAGAAGCTTGACAGGATTGGTATCACTGGAAAGTTGTTGAATTGGCTTAATGACGGTGTAGCACATCGCACTACCCAGGTAAGCGTTGACGGTGCATTATCAAAACAAATCGTACCAACTAACGGAGTTCCCCAACGTTCAGGCTTGGTCATATCCTCTTTCTGGTTTATGTCAATGAACTACCGGAAATTGTTCAATGTAACATTTCTTTTTTATTCTTTATTTCTTTAACTATAACGCATGGAGGATCAAGATTGTGGGGAATCGAGTAGAGTTCACGTAACATATTGGTTTGCAAGTCCTTGAAAATTGCAGTGAATAAAAGATTTGGTTGTCTGGATATGCTGCATTTTGAAAATCTTACTTCAAACTAACAGTGCCTTTAAAAAACCAACATGTACCCTCAATCTACTCAAACTGGTATTTGGAAAATTATCATTCAAGATATTCCCAAGGATCATGAATACATATTTGAGACCAGTCATGGAATACGGTGTGCCCACATGGTCTTCGAGGCTCAAGAATGATGTTGAACTTATACAGCGAATCTATCACCGCTCAACAAAAATAGTTCTCAGCATCCGAAATAAGCCTTTTAATGAAAGAATATCTCAACTGAATCAGTTCGACTTTCACTATCGACAAATCAGAGGAGAGGTCTCCTACGTTACAAAATATTGCATACCGCAAACCAGCCCTTAAAGGTTTTATTCACGCGAAGGGATACGAGAAATTATCGGACCCATGGAAATGTGGTGGTGGTACTCCATTCCCGCCTTAATTGTAGACGGTATTTTACTCTGTCTGTGTCCGTGGAACAGTTTCCTTCTTCCGTTTCTCACTCTACTAGCTTGCATGAATTTAAAACGATATTAGACGAATTTTTGTTGAATTATTCGTTTCCTGTGTTTTTGTTAAGCTAGTTGCTTTTTACACAATTAAAAAACTTGAATTACCATGAAATACCTTGAATCTAACACGATGAGAAGATTACTTGGACAAGAACGATTAGTTCGTAATCCATGCTGCGATTGCAAAAACATATCACGCAGTTCAAAGTGTTCAACCATACTTTCTGATACTATATGTTCCATGGCCTTAGTAATAACTGGCAATAGTGTGACGGGACGATAATGTCCGGCGTCATATCTGCAGCCTCCTTTGAATATAGTTCTAATCACGTGGAATTTCCAATCTTTTGGTACCACTCTTTTAATCAACGAATAGTTAAACAGCCTGGAAATCGGTTTACGGACGGGCGGTCAAAACCTTCTTCCGCGTGCATGGTTGTATAAAGGGACTTAATCTAGTACCTCTCTAAATCGATATTCGAGCGTCTGTTTGGAGTGATCGTCCCATCACCACATCTCTCTCGATCATTTCCTTTTAAATTCAAGCTGGAAATAGATTTACGCTTCTCAAACCATTTCGACGGATACCATGTTGCAGTAATGGCGATAATGTCAGATGAGTGGACCAAGCATATCTCGGTTAACTACGTTAAAGGTTTTTTTCTCATTTGTATATAAACAGCTTATAAAATATGTATTGTTCAAGTCAAGAAATTTTATCAATGTTCCTACTCGGTTGGAGTCGCTATACTTAAGTGTTATGGAACAATATCATGAGTTTTCGTTTAGAACGCATCACTAGGCATTGTTGGGTCTGTGATATTCTTTGCGTTCATTCGCCTACTATAATGTTCAAACTCAAGTTCACATTTTGGTGTAGTTATCTTCTGTTAACTTTCCATTAACGCCTGATAATATCGATCATTGCAGGTGTCAAGAATGTTAGGTTTAAAGGGCTAGGACAATATTCTTTATAGTTGACAGACCGCACTATCTTAAAGCACCCGTAATTATGGATTTTTTAACACCGATTATTTCGGTTAGGTATTTTCACAGTTTGTAATGGTGCTCAGACATTGCTTGAGAACGCATTTCAGCAGCATCTTCCGGAACGCATAGAAGTGCAATACTTATTGTATAAATTCCATCTCAAGATGGTTTATAATACATTAGAACCCTCCCACCATGGTAGATCTTTATGGATACGACATTTGACTCTGAAACACCTCTAGAATACCAACCAGACAAAATGTACGTCTCCACTGATCCGCGAATGCTCAACAGTTATGAATCTGCCAAAGAGTCTTGCAGAGCAATCTCCTCATCAAGATTCCACATTTATAAATCCGACTGTCATCGGCATGTCTGACCTAAACACCTCTGACACTAAATAGCTTATGAAAACCAAGCCGTCGGCTCATATGGAGGCTCAGCTGAAACCATCGTATTCAAATGCAAAGGTCACTGCGCAACGACTGCACGTTTAAATTATTACTAGCGGTGTGAGTTGCCGAGTGCAAAACTCAAATGTACGCCGACATACCCTGGTGGGAAAGGAAAGGGCATCTCGATGTTCGTAAAAAAAGAAACGAGAGCAGTAAAATCTTTCTAGGCGTTTCAGAGGCTGCCAATACGATGAAGGCTGTCAAACAACAACAACACGACTACAAACAGTGGCTTTACATAGCAAAAACGATAGAAGCCAGGGTGTGTGTTGTCGCCATTAACCTAGGGAAACCCCGGTCACCAAATTATAAATATGATGAACCGCTTCCTTGGAAATCACAGACTTCTTCAGAAATGCTTGGCGACTGCGAAGTAGAAATATCACCTGGACGTAATAATGAGCACATTAAAGGCAGCCTCAGATACCCAAGCTGTAGCATTTCCGTGCAAAGATACTGAAGAATCACACTCAGAAAGCGGTTCAAAAACTCACAAAGGATTGTTTCTTAGGGGGTCGGACTAATAGAGACCATCAATACATCATCGCTATATACCAACACATCAGACAAATTTTCCGACATTTCTCACCCTACTCATTGTCCTAGGTACCCAATAAATACATACATCAAGTGGTGGACACGATGGATCGAATTAGATAACTGGCTACTCGAAAGGATTTATCATAAGTCAACTAAAACGGATACTGGATAGCATAATCTACCATCTGAGCCTTGACTGACTATAATTTGATTGTGCACTCTAATGCCTAATCTGACATACCGAATAATCAACTACCCAATCATTCAGTCACCTCATTATATTGGTTCCAATCTCCCGACGCGCAGTCACATTCTGACACTTCAAATACCACATTCTCGATTTAACTGTCGCCGCAACTTTAACGTAGACCGAGTATGCCTTTTGTGTGAACAGTTTACCGCCTGAAATGGTTTCCTCGCCAAGCGAAACGATATTCAAGCAAAGTTTACGATGTTTTTGTTGGGTAATACTGTGTTGACTCGAGTTTCTGAAATCCATTAGTGCTTCCTTCTTACACACACAGTTGGAAAAATAAATTAACCAAACATATTTTGGTCGAAATATCCTCTCTCCATGTGACAATTGGAAGTAATTTTGCTCATCCATTGAAGCACCTTGACGCACACATGAAAGTACAATTTGTTTAACTTTTATACGTATAGCCTATGGTGTTGTACAACTATTTGCTTCTTACACCATAAATCATAAACCTTGAATCTACAGCATGGCTTGCTTTTAGCCGATTCTTCTGTTACAATCTAATGCGTTCCTATAAGTTGAACGCCATCTTTTGCCGTGCGAGTTTGTTTAACTTATAACAATCTAATAGATTATGTTGTAAACTCACCAAATAGATAGATTTGCAAGAGATGTCTAGATGCCTTTTTGTCCCTAAAGCCGTGTATCGAAGAAAACTATACATCTTAATACCATGCCTCAACATTTTTCATCCCACCAATCGAAAACAATTTCTGACCTTTCGATTTTTACCTGATACTCAAACTACAGCGTAAGCAACCGAATCCGGTTAATAATTTTATATTATTCGTTGTTCCCATATTACTCTGTGGTTTTTTGTAAAGCTATATGCTTTTTAGACCATTAAAATTGAATTGTATTGAATTGAATTGAATCACCAATTTCGTGTTAGTTGATTCTAAGTTTAAGTGGTATGTAAAATCTAATCTGACGAACATGAGGTTCTATTGTTATATACTGTGGTTTTGAAAAGCAACTCTATCAATTCTACGTTCTCTTGTTTGCAAGAATCAAGCGTGTTTCAACACATTGTAATCCATAATATATTTCGATAGTTAATGGTTTCCAACTGCTGGAACAAATCATGAAATATGCGATTGTGTGACGAAAGCCGAAACGGTTTCATTACTCCCAATAGTTTAACTCAAATATTAGTATCAGTGCATGATTAAAAACGCGCAAATATCGTTAGCTAATTTTATTTTACTAGCTATTTTCATTAATTGAACAAAAAGTACTCTCAAAAAACTACTCTCAATAGTTTAACTGAAACAGTTTCATTACTCCCGATAGTTTAAATCAAATATTAGTATCAGTGCATGAAAAAACGCGCTTATATGTTTCGCTAATTTTAATTTGATATACCATTAATTGAACAAAAAGTAACTTGCAACATGCAACATTCACTTTCAAGTTGAAATGAAGAAATTCTACAAGACTATACTAAAGGCGTAAGGTTTGTTGATCGTGATCAATATACGGTTTGGTGTACCAACGTACGTTGGAGACCTCTGTAACGCGTTTTATGGCGAATCGAAGCATGAGCTCGGCCGGAAAGGACCATGTTGGATTCAAGCTTTGCATTTCGACGTTTAACGTTCTAGTGGACAAAGCATGACATGAGGCGCCGTGTGATTCTTCAATGATGACCGGAAGTACCTTGGTTAAAGTAGGCATAAAGGATGTACGCAGTGAATGGTACAAATAATATATGCACAACTTTGATAGTTAGAATTATTGTTAATCAGAAACCAGCTATTGCAAGTTTTGTATAGGGTGCTGTCGGTGCCAACGTTTGATTGCTATCTATGCGAGTTGATTAAAATCCCCACGACCTGTTTCGTAATTTTCAAATTCGAATTTAACTAGAATTATAATATTTATTACCTCATATAAACTGTTGCTTATGCTCCCGAAGTGGAGACATTTCAGTAATGAGTAACTATAATTTCACTTTATCTATTTTAGAAAAAACGTACAAAATAATAACAATAATAATGATAATAATAATAATAATAATAATAATAATAATGATAATAATTAATAATA
>JACCGJ010021939.1:0-63392 GCA_013407085.1 Atriophallophorus winterbourni | reverse complement strand
TCCACTGCCTCAGCGGATGCATCCGTGAATAGTGACACTAGCGTATCCGGTCTATAGTGCTTAAAGGATGGGATCTCGGCTATATCCTTATTAAGCGATGTGAATGCTGATAGGGCTTCGTCAGTTGAAATTAACGACATTGAGTTACCACATATCAAACCGTTTAATGTCTGAGACGCGTGTGCGCATTATGTGGTGATACGACCGTAGAATTGCACTAGTCCAAGGAATCGCCGAAGATCCTTGAATTTGATGAGCTCAAGAAACTTTAGGATTTTTTTGTATTCACTTGAAGTGGTTTAATAACGGAATTCGAGAGTCTATGACCTGGGAACTCAACCGCGGTCTGGACGAAACTGCACTCGTTCGCGTAATTTTTACCCCACGACGATCAAACGATCGCTAAATGCAGTTAAATGACGAATACGGCCATTCTTAGAGCTGCTAGGACTAGTGCATCATCAAAGTAGACATAAACGGAATCGGGGGCCCTGCCGCAATACATATAAAGAATTCATGGGCACAAAGTCGTATTGTCAAAACAACATGGTAACGGTCGTCTTCGGAATGACTGCCTCGGCTAATGCGATTTTGCTGTACCCCCGAGAAAGGTCTACCTTACTAAAAATAGTACATCCGTGAATACTAGCCGTCAAATATTGAATATTCGGAATTGGCTACCTATCGGGTTCCGTGGACTTGTTCAGCTTTCGGAGCTATATGCGGAGGAGGGGACAAGAATCTTCGAGATGATCTTAAAATGCCCAACTCTCCCATGTGCTGGAAGCTTTTGCGCGCGATCAGCAACTAATCTCGAGGTAATCGCCTCGGTTGTCCGTAAACCGGTGGACAACTCGTGGTAATAAGTTTTTCTACTGGTAAATTGACCCACTTTATTTCAGTAGATGATAATTTGACCAAGTTCGAATATTTTGGGAACACCTCTGCATAGAGTTAACTACGTAACCAAAACTCAAATTCGTGTAAATCCTTGCTTCGCTGCTCGCCGTACCAAGAGGTTTCAGTGAGCAGTCTAATCTATCAGCTGTGAGCGCTTTGAATCTACAAGGAGGTCAAATGAGTGTTAAATTAGGCGCCCAGGATCGCAAATGTAACGGCATCGATCGTAAAAGACCAACAAAATCAAACAAAACAAAAGTCAATAACAACAAAAACAACAATCAAAACAAAACAAAAGTCAGCAAAGTATTTGAATTTATTCGAGACCGATCGGGAGTCCATAATCATGAAAATAGAGTTTGCAATGAATCGGTTATAGTAAGTTTTTGGTAACGTTTCGCTTCTGAACACAGAAGCTTCGTCAGACCAAAGGTGTCGGTACGAACAGTGTTCAGGTATAAATGGCATTCTCTTGACCAATCCTGAGTTCACCTAGCTACACAGGGGAGATCAAGATAATTGATCAAGATAATTGATCACACCTCCTAATTGCTGTGTTCATCCCTAATTGTTTATTAATTGTTCAGGTCAGCGTATGCCGACACACTGCTTACGTAATCATGTGCGTATTAGGTGTGATGTTCGTTAATCCTAATCCGCTGCAAAACCGAACGCCAGATTGTTGAGATATCTGCCCCATCCACCTTGTTCACCGCATTCGCCACAGCCTTTGTTATTTCAACAGCCTCGGCGTGAAGTCTTTCCTATAAGATTTCACACCCCGTCTTATCACTTTCACGTTATCAAGATCTACGCTGTCCAGTGTCTAGCACGTGTTAAGCTAGGGCCGAATCCCGAATCAGTGATTGATATTCACTGGGATTGCGGGGTCGCTTTCCCACTCGTTTCCTGTGTTCGTTTAACCTAGTGCAGAGTTCTCTAGACGTTTGCCCAATGTAAACACCCGCGCAACCCTTGCAGTTGATTTGGTAGATGCAGTTCGTCGCACAACCTAAAGGAGTCTTATATTTGAGATGCATTAATACGGAGCGGAGAGTTCCACCTGCCTTATATGTTACTCTAATACCTGCGCTATTCAAGAGTCGACTTATTCCTTCGGAGGCGCTTTTGACATACGGTAGAGATACCGTAGCTCGCCAAACCTTTTCCGTCTTTGGTTGCGTATATTCAACTTGGTTCAATTAGCGTTTAATTAAGCTCTTGGGGTACCCATGATTTGCAAGTCGGCGACTTACTTCTTCATGAGCTCGTCTCTCATCTGCATCATCGCTGCAGAGGCGGTCAACCTTGTAGAATAGCGATTTCGCTATGGACTGAAATACCCTTTTAAGGTGCGCAGATGTGAATCTCAAAATGGCATTCGTGTCGATAGGCTTACGATATACCGTTGTTCTTATTTTGCCGTTGTCTTTTTGCGCGAGAAAGTTCAAGAACCGAAGTGTCCCTTCCGTAGACTCGGTTTCCTTTGTGACCTGGATTTTTGGATTCAAACTATCGACCTAACTATGAAATGCTTCTAGTCTGTTTCGCTTTATGATGACGAATGTATCGTCGACATAGCGCCACCATATTTTTGGTTTTAACGCTTCGTTTCTCAAAGCTATCTCTTCAAAGTGCTCCATGTACATATTCGCTAGCACTGGAGAAATGGGTGAGCCCATCGCTTAACCATCGTTTTGCTTGTATAGCTGTCCATTAAATAAGAATTGGTTCATATTTAGACGAATTGCTTCACCGTTGATGATTTGTTGTACACTCAAGTTGGTACGATCCTTCAGAGTCATATCGGAGTTGAGTGATTTCCTCACTAATTCTTAAGCGCTTGTAGTGTCAACATTCGTGAACAAGAAGCTTACGTCAAAACTAACCATCATCTCATCCTCCCCAATTGTTACGTGGCCTTGTTCAGCCTTCGGAGCTATATGCGGAGAAGAGGACAAGAATCTTCGAGATGGTCTTAAAATGCCCAACTCTCCCATGTGCTGGAAGCTTTTGCGCGCGATCAGCAACTAATCTCGAGGTAATCGCCTCGGTTGTCCGTAAACCGGTGGACAACTCGTGGTAATAAGTTTTTCTACTGGTAAATTGACCCACTTTATTTCAGTAGATGATAATTTGACCAAGTTCGAATATTTTGGGAACACCTCTGCATAGAGTTAACTACGTAACCAAAACTCAAATTCGTGTAAATCCTTGCTTCGCTGCTCGCCGTACCAAGAGGTTTCAGTGAGCAGTCTAATCTATCAGCTGTGAGCGGCTTTGATCTACAAGGAGGTTCAATGCGTGTTGAATAAGAGGCGCCCAGGATCGCAATGTAACGGCCTCGATCGTAAAAGACAACAAAATCAAACAAAACAAAGTCAATAACAACAAAAACACCAATCAAACAAACAAAAGTCAGCAAAGTATTTGAATATATTCGAGACCGATCGGGAGTCCATAATCATGAAAATAGAGTTTGCAATGAATCGGTTATAGTAAGTTTTTGGTAACGTTTCGCTTCTGAACACAGAAGCTTCGTCAGACCAAGGGTGTCGGTACGAACAGTGTTCAGGTATAAATGGCATTCTCTTGACCAATCCTGAGTTCACCTAGCTACACAGGGGAGATCAAGATAATTGATCAAGATAATTGATCACACCTCCTAATTGCTGTGTTGATCCCTAATTGTTTAATAATTGTTCAGGTCAGCGTATGCCGACACACTGCTTACGTAATCATGTGCGTATTAGGTGTGATGTTCGTTAATCCTAATCCGCTGCAAAACCGAACGCCAGATAGTTGAGATATCCGCCCCATCCACCTTGTTCACCGCATTCGCCCCAGCCTTTGTTATTTCAACAGCCTCGGCGTGAAGTCTTTCCTTATAAGATTTCACACCCCGTATTATCACTTTCACGTTATCAAGATCTACGCTGTTTCCAGTGTCTAGCATGTGTTGAGCTAGGGCCGAATCCCGAATCAGTGATTGATATTCACTGGGATTGCGGGGTCGCTTTCCCACTCGTTTCCTGTGTTCGTTTAGCCTAGTGCAGAGTTCTCTAGACGTTTTCCCAATGTAAACACCCGCGCAACTTTTGCAGTTGATTTGGTAGATGCAGTTCGTCGCACAACCTAAAGGAGTCTTATCTTTGAGATGCATTATTACGGAGCGGAGAGTTCTACCTTCCTTATATGTTACTCTAATACCTGCGCTATTCAAGAGTCGACTTATTCCTTCGGAGACGCTTTTGACATACGGTTGAGATACGACAATTTCCACGGTTCGTATGATGGGATCAAGAGAGCCATCGGCCCACACAAACGGCTCCCATTAAGTCTTTATCTGGTAAGCCGATTGTCGACAAAACTCAACAGATGGAAATATGGATAGAGCACTTCTCCTCTCTCTACTCTAGGGACAGTACGGTTCTACCGCATGCACTTGAAAATGTCGAACGGTTGCCGACCATTGAATATCTAGATAACCCTCCTACTCTTGATGAGCTCAAAAAGGCAATCGACCACTTAGCGAATGGGAAGGCCCCTGGTGACGACGGAATTTCACCTGAGCTCATCAAATGCGGTAGAGCAGCATTATTACAGCCTCTTCACCATTTGCTTCTTCAGTGCTGGCAGGAGGGGGGTGTCCCACAAGAGATGCGAGACACAAAGATCATCACGCTATTTAAGAATAAGGGTGACAGAGGCGACTGCAACAATTACAGAGGAATCTCCCTTCTGAATGTTGTAGGCAAATTGTTTGCTAAAGTCTTACAGATCCGGCTGCAAGTTTTAGCTGATAGAATTTACTCCGAATCTCAATGTGGCTTCCGCAAGGGAAGATCAACCGTTGACATGATCTTCTCCCTGAGACAACTTCAAAAAAGTGTCGGGAACAGCGTATGCCATTATACGCTGTTTTTATTGATTTAACTAAGGCATTCGACTACGTCAGCAGGGAGGGTCTTTTCAAAATGCTCGATCTGATAGGCTGCCCCCCAAGGCTGCTGAGACTAGTATTTCGTTCCACACAGGCATGAAAGGCTCAGTCCATTTTAACGGTTGCAGTTCAGAAGCATTTGAAATTCGCCGAGGCGTCAAACAAGAGTGTGTTCTTGCTCCCACGCTGTTCGGCATTTTCTTTGCTCTGCTTCTGAAGCACGCTTTTAAGACGAGAACAGAAGGCATTTACATACGCACGCGAAGTGATGGCAAGCTTTTCAACCTGAACCGGTTGAGAGCACAAAAAAAAGTACGGGATGTGATAATCCGTGACCTGTTGTTTGCCGACGATGCAGCCTTTATTGCTCACTCTCAAGAGAACCTACAGTCGCTAATGGACTGTTTTTCGTCGGCATGCAAAGACTTTGGTCTAACAATTAGCATGAGCAAGATCAAAGTCCTTGGTCAAGGGACTGTATCGCCGCCAATCATCACTGTTGGAAACTGTCAGCTCGACCCAGTACATCACTTCACATATCTTGGTTCAACCATTGCGGACAACCTCTTGCTAGACACGGAGATTGATAAGCGGATTGGCAGAGCAGCTGTCATTTTGTCCCGATTAAACTCTCGTGTTTGGGGTAACCGCAAGCTGACTGTAGAGACAAAGATGATGGTATACAGCGCGTGCGTTCTAAATGCTTTACTATACGGCAGTGAAACCTGGGCCACCCACGCAAGACACGAACGCAAGCTGAATGCTTTCCATCTACGAAGCATCCGTCGTATCTTGAACATGTGGTGGATGGACAGAGTGACTAACGCTGAAGTGCTTTCAAAAGCTGGTCTACAAAGCATGTTTACCCTATTACGTCAGCGCCGCCTGCGGTGGCTTGGTCATGTCTATAGAATGGGAAATGGTCGTATTCCGAAAGATCTACTCCACGGTGAGTTGCAATTCGGATGTCGACCATTGGGCAGACCGCACTTGCGGTACAAAGATGTTTGCAAAAGAGATATGAAAGCTCTTGACATTGACCCCGCAAGCTGGGAAGAACTTGCTCTTGACCGCTTATTTTGGAGGCATTGTGCAAAGCGTCGACTGCAAGCCGGAGGGGAGCAAATACAGCTCCTGGCTGCTGAACGCAGATAACGCCGCCGGCGTGCAACTGATGCAATACAACAGAGTTCTGACTATCGTTGCAAGCGCTGCAGGAGAGATTGTTCCTCCCGAATCGACTGTTTAATCATTCAAAAAGTTGCAAAACATGAAATTCATGCGATGTGATGTACATCCATGGTCGACATCGACCGACGGAGACCAACAACAGAGATACCGTATCTCGCCGAACCTTTTCCGTCTTCGGTTGCGTATATTTAACTCGGTTCAATTGGCGTTTAATTAAGCTCTTAGGGTACCCATGATTGGCAAGTCGGCGACTGACTTCTTCATGAGCTCGTCTCTTATCTGCATCATCGCTGCAGAGGCGGTCAACCTTGTAGAATAGCGATTTTGCACCCTTTTAGGGTGCGCAAATGTGAATCTCAAAATGGCATCCGTGTCGATTGGCTTACGATATACCGTTGTTCTTATCTTGCCGTTGTCTTTTTGCGCGAGAAAGTCCAAGAACGAAAGTGTCCCTTCCGTAGACTCGGTTTCCTTTGTGACCTGGATTTTTGGATTCAAACTATCGACCTAACTATGAAATGCTTCTAGTCTGTTTCGCTTTATGATGACGAATGTATCGTCGACATAGCGCCACCATATTTTTGGTTTTAACGCTTCGTTTCTCAAAGCTATCTCTTCAAAGTGCTCCATGTACATATTCGCTAGCACTGGAGAAATGGGTGAGCCCATCGCTTAACCATCGTTTTGCTTGTATAGCTGTCCATTAAATAAGAATTGGTTCATATTTAGACGAATTGCTTCACCGTTGATGATTTGTTGTACACTCAAGTTGGTACGATCCTTCAGAGTCATATCGGAGTTGAGTGATTTCCTCACTAATTCTTAAGCGCTTGTAGTGTCAACATTCGTGAACAAGAAGCTTACGTCAAAACTAACCATCATCTCATCCTCCC
Source organism: Atriophallophorus winterbourni (assembly GCA_013407085.1). Classification (NCBI taxonomy): domain Eukaryota; kingdom Metazoa; phylum Platyhelminthes; class Trematoda; order Plagiorchiida; family Microphallidae; genus Atriophallophorus; species Atriophallophorus winterbourni. The sequence continues at coordinate 56,465 of JACCGJ010021939.1, read as the reverse complement.
CAATTGTTACGTGGCCTTGTTCAGCCTTCGGAGCTATATGCGGAGAAGAGGACAAGAATCTTCGAGATGGTCTTAAAATGCCCAACTCTCCCATGTGCTGGAAGCTTTTGCGCGCGATCAGCAACTAATCTCGAGGTAATCGCCTCGGTTGTCCGTAAACCGGTGGACAACTCGTGGTAATAAGTTTTTCTACTGGTAAATTGACCCACTTTATTTCAGTAGATGATAATTTGACCAAGTTCGAATATTTTGGGAACACCTCTGCATAGAGTTAACTACGTAACCAAAACTCAAATTCGTGTAAATCCTTGCTTCGCTGCTCGCCGTACCAAGAGGTTTCAGTGAGCAGTCTAATCTATCAGCTGTGAGCGCTTCGAATCTACAAGGAGGTCAAATGAGTGTTAAATTAGGCGCCCAGGATCGCAAATGTAACGGCATCGATCGTAAAAGACCAACAAAATCAAACAAAACAAAAGTCAATAACAACAAAAACAACAATCAAAACAAAACAAAAGTCACATGCCTAAATCAAGGGTCACGGAACGTTGACGGTATGTAATTATAACCGATCCCTTTGCTGCCATTACGTTTGGCTTATCGGGCTAAAAGTTGCGCAGCGGTCTTTAGGAAGAACTCATATTACTTCACCGGTGTCTACCGGAAAAACTTAGACAGGAAAATCTATTCTGGATGACAACGACAACGGTATTTGACGTTTCATGTTGGCTCGAGATTTTTGTTTTAGAAGTGTGATAGTATCAACGTTTAATGCAACATCGTGCATCTTCGCCGCAGTTTCGGTGTATCCGGCAAACGGGAAAACAAGTATGACTTATCTATCGTTGGCGGGATGCGGTGCGTTATCGTGGATTACGGGTCAGTGGAAGGTTTCGAACCTCATTGCGTAGAGCTTCAACGTCAGGAAGTAAATCTGAAGTACTGTCTAACTTTTGGTGACCCAATGAGCGTAAATCTTCCTGGGGTCCATTTGTAAATATTTGTAGCTACTGGAGGGGAACGAATGCGTTCTGCGATACCGTCCGCCATTTCACAGTTGTATCAGGGAGATTACATGAATGATGGTTACCGCCACTTCCACCACCATGATGCAATTTCACAGTGTATGAAGATGGAAGCAACAAACATGCTCTTAGAATTTCTGGGCAAATAATATTTAATTTCAAATACCATACTTATTGAGATGCATTCTTGAATAAGGCGGACTACATTAGAGAAATTTCAGGTCAAGCTGGAAAATCTCCAATCCCCGATTTGGCAAAATGCTTACTAATTCGAAAGTTGGAAAATCAGCTGTAGGTATATCTGAATTTCTGGAACATGTCGAGCGCGAATAATCATCCAGAAACTGAAGACCAATTCGGATAAACGGATAAAGAATTCCAAGGTTTCCGAAAGAGTTACAACGCAAACACACTGCGCGAAAGTGCCTATGCAAATATCAAAGTAATCCATGGTGGACACTCTAGGTCCGTAAATCTAACACAAATGGGATCGACTCTGGCGGCAATTCAATCTTACCTCCACTTATGGGCCGTATAAATAACCACCAGGAATGCTTGTGTTAAATAACAGTATTAGCTCAAACAGAAATTTTTAATTACTCTGATCAATGATTAATTGTTTTTATGCATGTATATTCAAGACGTGTTAGGCATGATCAATTATTACCGAAATGTTCGTACAAACAAATGGATTTATGTTAACTCGTGAATAAACTTTCAAGATTACTTGCGCCGTGAAAATTAGGTTAACCCAAAAAAAATTAAAGATGTATAAAAAAACTTTTCCCAAAAGTATCTAGAGCTACGTTCATTTTAAAGGTAAAACCATGAAAAGCATTTGTAAATTAAGAATTTAAAACGGAAAAGTAGATACCTCTCTAATAAAGGTTCGTTCGTAGTATTTATGGTATGGTTTAACGGCGTTATATTTCTTCAATTGCACCAAGTAGGAGTTCAGCAACCAGACTTAGGTTGGACCTTCACTAAATAAGTTGTCAGACAGTAAGCTTACGGTTTATGATATAGATAGACATGCTCGCGCCGAAAGTTAAGGAATTAATCTTATCTCCTACGTCATGAAAAAGTATATCGCTCCAGTGTTGACCAATTGTCACCCAGCAAATTACCGCCCTGTTACACTCCTCACAGTGATCTCAAAAGGTATGGAGCGAATTGTGTGCGAAAGAATTGTGAGTCATCTCGAAGCCCAAAACTTGCTGTCCAGAGAGCAACATGGATTTAGGAAGTGTCGTTCTTTCTTGACTAACCTACGGGAAACACTGCGTGACTTGACGCAGGCGGTGGATAATGGTGGTTGCGTGCATGCGTGTTACTTGGACATATCAAAGGCGATTGATCGCGTGGACCATTCTATACTCCTGAGCAAGCTGCACGATGTTGGTATTAATGGGTGCCTTCTTACCTGGCTGAGAAGTTACCTTCTTGATCGCAAGGCAACTGTACGTATCGATGGTGTGATGTCTGGGGAAATCGAAGCCACTAGCGGTGTCCCACAAGGTTCAGTACTTGGTCCGCTTCTCTTTTTGGTCTACATCAACGACCTTCCGAAACTTGTTACAGCCAAAATGGTACTCTTTGCGGATGATGTTGAAGTTTGGATGCGAATCACGTCAAGCGTGGACTGTTTGCGCTCACAAAGCGATTTGGATGTATCGAACACCTGGTCGCAGCGAAATAAACTCCCATTCAACTTCCGAAAGTGTGAAATGTTGCAAATAGGCAAAGATTTCCCATTCTTATACAACCTTGGAATGGACAAACAAAAAAAGACATCGGCGTATGGATTAGTGGAATTCTTAAGAATAGATGCAATGCTAGGCAGTGTAAAACCGAGCTAGCTGCATGCTAGGTATGCTTCGGCGGATTTTCGGTCATTTTGCCCGTGAATCATTCTCCATGCTCATAAATACGTATATTAACCCGGTGATGAATTACTCAGTGCGAGCTTGGGCACCGTGGCTACAAAAGGACATCAAGCTGCTCGAGAGGATTTATCACAGAGCAACTAAAATGTTTGGCTGCCTTGTCCAATCACCTAGTGAAAGAATTTTCAGGAGAAAATTGGATATATTTATGCGTAGTAATTCCACCCTACATCCCGTTTATATAACATGATCTTTTTCCAAACGAATAATTTTTTTCCATCATACAGCGACAATACATGACATTTTGTAACTACAAAATTGTCGATCTTCCTAATGACTCAATTTATTTGTTATATATATATATATATATATATATATATCCTGAGTTCAGGAAGGATACACATTGTTTAACCAAACCAATGTGCTCAGTGTTGTACCACAGTATTTGATAATCGGTATTATTCTATTTCTGATTTTTATTAATGACTTCTCGTCTGTCTTGAAGTAGCCCAGCTGATGATTTTGAGTTAATCGATTAACTGATGAAGATATCCTTATGCATGATGTAGAATGTGTCATACATTGGTCATGTTGGTGAGACCTCCCACGAAACTTCAATATGATTCCAATTTTGTCAAAACTGGTTGACAAGATTTGGTTCTAGGTGTTGGAAAATTTCCTCAGCGTAAATGTCTCACAGTTTGTTAAAGATTCAGGAGTACTGGATGGGGCAGACTTTAAATGGGAGGACTAATGTAGCGCTGTGGCTCAGTGTGCACGTCTGTATGTTTGTATGTTTGTATTGATTTATCGTACATATTTCCTTATTCGTCTGTAATAATACATAGATGTAAACATGTACACAAGATAATTAGTATTTTTTGCCGCCGCATATGTGTTCTGTTTCGGGCCAAGTGTATCGTGTGTAATTACTTGCATTTGTAAGCCCTGTTTCGTTGAGAAGTGTGTTTTGGTTGTTTGGATACAATAATCAGGAGGCGTACGCTCCTGATGGGAGAATCTTTGTTGCCTCAACCGCTGCAAATTGATTAGCCTCGAACATTTTTATTTTCAAAATTTTTGTTTTTGTTATATACTGCAAATTGAGTTGATTTTATTGTCATATAAAATGTTCGTTTATTAAAAGGATTATAATTCATCATTTGCTTATGCACAATTCGAAGATATCCTTAAGATGATATAAAAAACTTTAGCATCTACTTTTCTGATATGATTGACCCTCGCATTTCGTTGGCACAAATCGAAGCATTGTTCGAGTTCTACCCCGGGAAATTTCAACGATCTCAGTATCATCGTGTTTTTAAATGGTTGCCATCGTCATTCTCAAAGAGGTTACTGATTTAATATATAACCACCTTCCAAATAATACATACGATTTACTAAAACATGGCTTTATATTACGTACCTCGTGTACTTATAATCAGAGCCTGTAGAAGATTTTTCCCGGTGTAGAAATTGGTGATCACACTCCGTCGCCTCACTTACGACACATGCTTCAATTTAATGGGACAAGCAAGTAGATGGCAAAATCATCCAAGATTTATGGCAGCAGAGTCAGACTGCAGACGTTCGTATAGTATTAGCCATAGTGGACAAGAACACCAGTCTCCAACACTTAGCTCGCATGGCAGACAAACATCACGTCATTTCTCACGATGCTACAATATCTCACGTAAATCACACAACTGTCAATTATTCTAGCATATCCATACCACGGGATTTCGAACAGTTAAATTTGATGTTCCATAAATTATCCGTGCAAGTGAAGAACATCTCACAATCTCGTACCAATTTTGGTAATAATCTACTACACATACGTCCAACATAGCATGTGAGCATGCTAGGAATACCACGAGACGAGGCTGCAGACGAGACTGCTCTTCATAGCAGCACTAACATTAGTCTATTATACGTTACCGACGAAGCCATGAAAATGCTTTTCTCCATCGTCACTATTATCGGCGTCACATCATCTAACATGGAACGCATGAAATGATCTCGAATAACGTTACAGACGGTTAACATCGTGAAAATTTCGAAAATCACATTCGATCAAATCAGATATAATACGTGACTCTCAAAGGATTTTCACGCTAGCGGTTGTGTAAGTACTAATTCTGGCAACAATTTACTTTCAGTTTTATCCATCAGTCAAAAAGCAAGACGTAATCTTATGGTCAAATTGAAAAAATGTAATTTATTCGGTAAATTATGTGATTCCCCATCCGAATCATCACTTCAGCGTTTACTGGCTTACTGGCGGAATTCCTTGAAGGTTTTTCAAACCATGCTCGCAATCTACAACTGTTAAACATGAGGTCAAACAACACATTATTACCCGTGGCTGTCCAGTGTTTAAATGACACTGTCTTTCTGCCCCGAAGAATATAAATGTAGAAAAGCATGAGTTTTAACACATGCTTCAACTCTGAGAATTGTGGCCATTCAAATCGCCCTTAACTAGCCCCATTTACAAAGGAAAGCACAATAAACCAGACGCTTTGTGTTTCTGTTACAATGATCTTAACAGAGTTACTATTTCCGATTGGTTCCTTATTCGCCTTATAGGTGACTACGCACATTCCTTGCATGGAAAGACAGTAATTTTTCTACTGGATCTCTTGCATGGTTATAATCAAATACACGTCCAAGAGAAAAATAAACAGGAAACAGCAATCACAATACCTTCTGGTCTTTTCTAATTTTCAAACATTCCCACGATTTACGCAACGCTAAAACAGATACATCCAGATTTGTGTTAACATATCTCAACCAATGCCAATTTGTTACCTGGAAATGATCGTCGATTTAAAATAAATGTTGAATCTGTTGAATCGTTTCGACGATTAGAGAATGCATTGAATGAAGAATCTGCTTTATCTTACTTGTCCATGAATTGTGTTGCTTCAATTCACTTGCTTCTAAATCATCTTAATCAGCAGTCGATCTTGTCCTAAAGCAAAGTAATGTTAAAGCTATTGCATTCATTTCTCTCCGTCTCCAACGCGCATAGACATGTTACCACACATTTGGTCCTGAATTGTTAGATATATGCTATGCTTTTCGCTATTTTGCTATTTGCTACAATGTTGCAATTTAATTGTTCTGACTGAACACAAACCGATTACATAGATCTTCTCTGTTACACCAGATAGATATTAATAATACCGGTTTATTATTGGTGAGTCGAGGCATGAAATACATGAACATGTTTTCAAAATGTTCACACTAAAATAACGGAATAAAATGAATGGGAGAACATTCAAATGCAGACGTGTTTTTCATTGAAAATTTGAAATTCTAGGCAACATTGTTAGGAAAATATTCCTAAATATTTATTATAATGAGACTTTATTCAGATCGAGTATTCAAACGAGAGAAACTAAAGATTGCAACATGATGAGGAAAAATGTACGGAGAAAATAAATCGAGGGATTATATTGTTATGCCGTAGACAATGTATAAACAGCATTGTTATAAACGGTAAAATTGTTCCAAATTATTCAGTGGGTATTGCGAAATAGGAAACGGAAGGACGGGGTTCATTGAGTTTAGGTTTATTTGCCACCGACGTAGAGGTATATATAGTATTGGATAGACGGATTAACTATCCAGATTTCTAGTGGATTGTTGATGAGATCAGACCTCCGATTACATTTAATCCGTTTTGTTGAGTGCTGACATCAGACGTCACTGGCAAACCCGAAAATACGAACTTAGAACGTTTTATGCTGGAGAAGGCAGCAAGCCTAACAATCACCATAGGATGACATGGAGTACAATTATAAAATCTCTCAAAGATCATGGTTCGTCATATACTCATCGAGTTTAGAATCGAAAACTAGCAACACATTCCGATGTGTGACTTCGTCAGGCAAAATATTTCGAATAAAACAAATTCTAACCAAAAAACATTTCGACGAATCGAAAATGCCTTTCAGCGATTTCGTATTCGAGTAAGGCCATTGGGCTTTAGCAAATATTTAAGGGGATGGTTTTTAATATGAAATATTTTGAACGAAATCAGATCACTGCGTATTCGTCGTTGGGTAAAATCGTATAGATTTATGTTTATCATTCGCTTTTTAAAAGGAACATATCAAACTGTTCTTTCATGGGCACAGTCACAATGTGTTCCATCTATTTAGAGATCACAAGAAGTAGTGCTATCGGTCTATAGTTTGCTATGTTTGAACGGCTACCACCTTTATAAACAGTATTTGTCATCACTGCTATTCAGCGCGAAGGTATTTTATCATGTGGGCTGAGATTAAATAAGCGCGTTAGAGGAGCAGTCAAATCAATGCGAACCCTGAGACATATTTCGGGGGAAATTTTTCGCCAGGGGACATCTTTTAATTTCATTGACAAAGTTCCAGTTACAACGATATACTTATTGACAGTCATTTCACTTAATTATTGAAGACAAGTGAGTAAGATGTTGCTAAAAGAGTGTGATTAAATCCATTAGGTGCTTGCACAGAGAATAGTCCTAGTTTGATTCTTGATCGCAAATTTACTATTTTGTAGAGAATCTTAGTATTCTTCCCCATTCACTTAAGAAAGTTTCATTAGAACTGCTTGCAATCTTTTCCTAAATGAGACGTTACGTGATTGGATATCTTACAGAATCATATCCAAGAAGCTTCAATACCAAAATTCGACAGAGTTACGCAAGACTCTCAATTTATAGCTACTTATTTCTTATTTCTTATCCATATAACAAACTGGTTGTTGTCGTTAAACTTCTGTGGTATAAAAACCGAATTTTCGTCAACATTCGAATTCAAATGATTCAGAAATGTATTGTTATCTAAAACCGATTCCATGAAGTCAGACTCCTGATTGAGTGCATTTTGGAGACCGATATTTAAGCATTGAAATTATATTTTACTTAGAACGTTTGTCTATTTGCTCATTCGTTCCACACTACATAAAAAATTGAAGACAAGTAATGGGACCAGGTATTGAATATACTCAACCGTGTTTGCTTAATTTGGACAAACAAAGTCAATTGTTGAAATTTGGTCAAGTTCATCGATTACATTTGCAAAAGGATTAAAAATTCTTGTCTTTGCCTCTACTCAGGCTGCAACGAAACGGTTTTTAAAGGTATAGATTGTGACGTGTGCATGCGTTGGTCTCATCCCAAATGTTCTGGACTGTCGTCAGCTTAAGTTAAGGTTTATGCGCCCATCGATGGCTTACATGACTATGGCCTGACTGCATGAAGTACATAGAAACTTTGGTTAAGGAGCGTAAGCATCTTGAGGGACGTAGCGTTTTCCTCCACGTCCGTCTCCGAAGCTCAAAAGGTTTGCCGAAGTAGCTGTGTTAGTGGTCCCGTCTACCTCCAGCCAGCTTATCACTTAATTGAGAACACAGAAGGCGAAACCATCGCCATCCTCCTGTCCTCCAAAGACTCCCTGAAAGCAAGTCAAAGCTAACCGTGGTGTTCACACTAGCCCGTTTAAGGATGTTCGCGCTCTTGCCCGGGAGATCCACAATTTAGCAAAAGTGGTTGCTGAGCTGCAAGCCAGAAACCAAGGTAACTCAACACGGGCCAAAATGTCCTAATCTTGACGCAGGTTGAGCCTTTCATATGACAATCAAAGGCTCGTAAGAAAAGTGACCGGAGAAAGGTTATCGACCTACCCCGTGCTTCAGGCATGCGACCGACTACTCCGCTGGAGCGAGTTCACCGGGCCGGCAAATAGATGGGTGGCTCAATCGACGCATCTACCAAATCGCCACAGCCAATTATAGTCGAATTCACAAAGCATTGCGATCGCGCCTACTTCCTTTCGAGAGCAGAGAAACTTAACCGCGTTGAGGGCAAATGCATCGTGCAACCTGACACCCCGTCACACACGAAAACGTCTAGCCCAATGAGAGCAAGAAAGTTGAAGTTAACTGTCAATCGTAGCTCGCCATATTCGCTCTCGGAACGAAACTTAGTAAATGACAACGGTGTGACGATGACGTTAACGCAGAAGAGTTATTTTTCAACATTTGAGTGCGCCACTGTCGTGCTACGTCTTTTAGAGGATGAATCGTGGTTGAGATGTAGTGACAAACCACGAAGATGAAACTGGATGCCAGGAGTTGTCATCCGTTTCACAAACTAATGCTGTATCTTTTGATGAAATACAGCCTCCAAAGAACGCAAAGCAGCCTCGGGTATTATGCCCGAGTACAAAGAGCTCTTAGGTAGCCCTCACGCCGGAAGTCTGGCCCCATGTGATAGTACTCTTTTGTTCGATACAAACGCTTGTAGCATTAGAAATAAATAGGCTGAACTTCTCTGTAGAGTTGACGATACCCACTACAGAATTGTGGGTGTCACGGAATCATGGTTGTCTCATGATGACCAATTACCAGCTTTGATCGCGGATAGGTTTAGCGTCGTAAAAAGCGACCGACCTCTTGGTAAGGTAACAGGATGTGTGTTGCTCCTTATTAATAGAGCTATTCCCTTCGAGAAATGTATTTTTTTGTCTACAACGAACGTGCAGATAATATCTGCCTTGCTCATGAATGGATGCACGCGTATAGTAGTAAGCTGCGTCTACCGTAGTCCGAGCACTAGTTTGGAAGAAGATGCTCGTTTGCAAATTAAGCTTTCATCACTTTTAGCTGTAGCACCACGTGTTGTAATCTTCGGCAATTTTAATCTACCCGAAATAAACTGGGAGTACCGAACCTCGCATGCCTAGGGAAGCGCGAACTTTTTTCTGGAATTGCTACACTCCCATACACTTCATTGACACGTAAACGAACCAACTAGATTCCAAGAGGCTCACTCTTTGTCTACTTTTCACCTAGTTATTTTAACTTTTGAAAGCGGTATACAAAATTTGGTTTTCCTGCCACCCCTAGGAAAGAGCGACCATGTAGTGTTAGCCTGCGAGTTACTTCTGTACACTTAAGGTGTCTCGATGCTTCCATAAGATCGACCCTGCTGCCCTAGTACAGGCAGCAGCGCTACTTCCATGGCAAAACATTGACCATGTGTGATGAGATGTGGGGTCAGATCAAGGAGAACATCCTTCAACTTCAGGATCGATTCGCTTCCCTTGTACCCGTTCGCAAAAATGGTAAACCTCGATAGTGATCAGCCTCAGTCTTCCGTAGCATACGTCACCGCGACGCGAAATGGAGGCGTTGTGAGCTCACTCACTCATGTTGGTCTTGTGTCCGTTACAAAAAAGCGCGAAATATAGCTGTTTCTAAGAAACGTGCAGCAAATATCTCTTCCGAAATTAGACTCGCTTGAGAGGCCAGTACTCACCAGGAACGTTACTACAGTTACTTTCAATCTAAATGGTCAACGCGAAAAGGTGTGGGTACGAGAACAGACTATGTCTCAGCCGTCATTGCAAGCATCAAAAAGGGTCAGTTGTTTTCCTTGCATTTTAAAGGCGCGCAACGACAAGATTATAACTCTAACGCCTCTGCGCCATCACTTCAGTGTGTACTCGCTGATCGCCCCCTTTGCACTGACCTCACATTCGAGGTACACAATGTCCAGACTATATTGGCCGCCTAGCTTACAACGCGTCGGCAAGGCTCGCTAGCATCCATCCACGAATGATCAGACTGCTAGCTGCTATATTAGCTGTGCCGATCACACAACTTTTCACATCATCCCTCGGTGAGGGTACCCTCCCTTTGTACTGGATAACAGCCGTTCTACTGCCTATTTATGAGGGAGTAGCTTCATCGGCGGTCAAAATTTACCGCCTGGTTAGCCTCACTAGTGTGAGGTTATGGTGAGATTGATCCGCGATCACATTTGTAGATATCTAACCAAACACTCTCTTCTTAATGCTGCAAAACACGGCTTCCTAAAATGTGGGTCATGTCTTATTAATTTGTTGAGCTATCTAAAGGAGGTTACTAAGAGGATGGATGATGTTATAGCTGAAGAAGTCTCCATTCTCGACATTAGTAAGGCTTTTGATTCAGTCAACCATAGGGTCAAACTCTTAGCCATAGGTGTATCAGGAAACCTTCTGAGCTGGGTTCAAGCATTCCTTAGCGACCGTTTCTTTACTGTCAGGTAGATGATACTTACTCCGCAAGTGCGCATGTAACGTGTGGGGTTCCCCAAGGCTCAGTCTTGGGGCCGTTGCTGTTCCTCATCTCCATTGATGATCTAGCCAATCAAATGCGCTCACCCAGTTATTTGTTTGCTGACGACGTTAAAATTGGCGGTAGGTCGGATAACTCCGATCTGATAAGTGACGTAGAAGCTGTAATTGCATGTGCGGTTACGTGGGAGCTTACCCCTAACCTAGATTTGAGTCACTTGCTCTCTACACTGGCAGGCAACATGATTGTCTCTACGCCCTCAGCCCACACGGAGTTTCGTAGGATGAAATCTACTAAGGACCTAGGAATCGTAGTCTCCGCAAACTTTGAGTGGGCTGACCATTGTGCTGCTGCGGCTCAAAAGTCCAGGACGGAACCCTTTCGACTACGTTCAGCCCTGACTAGCAGAGAAGCTGAGGTTCTATTGCCTCTCTACAAAGCAATAGTAAGGCCACATTTAGAATACTGTATCCAGGCTTAGAAACCGTATTACCAGAAGGATATCGTACAGCTAAAAAGATACAGAAGCTGGCCACTCGCATGATAGAGGGGTTAGCATACACCAATTATGAAAATCGTATATTAGCAATAGAACTTTTCTCGCATAGGAAGAGGCAACTTAGTAGACATCTTTTAGAGACCTTCAAGGTTGTCAAAAGAGTAAGTTGTCTAGAATTCGATGACTTCTTTCGGTTCTCTCCTTTGGTTAGTATACGAGTGCACAGACTGAAGCTAAGTAAGCACACCAGGCTCGAATCCAGAACGCACTTCGTTGACATCCGTATAATGAACGCGTGGTACTCACTTCCCGGAGAACTAATCTCGGCATCTTCCGTAATTGCGTTCAAACATAGGCTAGACGAACGTTGCAAGTCCTCTTTCCGGAGCATTAACCTAAGGACTAAATCGCTCCTTATTCATGGCAGAAAATTACAAAAACATTTGGAAAATAATTTTGAAAAAAGTGTTTCTTTTCCATTTTTTCGTACTTTTTAAAATAATATGCTGTTCATCGTCTTTTCATTTGATTGGACACGTAACATTCATTAACTCTCTCACCTTCCGGTGATGAGACCTCTCCTATCTTCCATTCACACACACACACACGCCTGTGTTACTTACGAATCAATCCTGGTAGTGGCAGGTGTTTTTGAGCACACGTCCGAAAGAATCTGGGCACTCGTTTCGACATGGTCGACTATCGCCAAAAATATAAGTCTAGAACTACACACAAAAAGGCAAAAATGGAAAGGACTCACTAAAAGGCCAAGGGAGCAAATGTCCAAATAAAGATCCGTGAAGTCAAACGATAGCGAGGTAATCCACACAGGAAAATCGAAGGTGCAGAATGTGCTAAAATGTTGGAGAATCCGTTAATTAAAAATTTCGGCACGGAGCGAACGCACACAGACTTCGAAACCACGGAAGAAGACAGAGTCCGAGTTCGAAATTGTATTAACCGCCAAAAAGTATATCGTACAAGCATTGATATAGATGAAGTATACACGGCCAAAAAGCGAATAACTATACAGGGCTAAAAATTGTATGTACAAAATACGAAGTTACAAAGTGAAAGCATTTCACTACAATACTCCCCCACCAGGGCGTTAGTTGGGCTTGAATGAAGGGTAACATACGCTCGAAATTTTCATACGGTCACGTAGTCAGCTAGGCGTTTGGGCCAATGCACATGTCTACCGGTTCGTGTTTGAACGGGGGTAGGAGGGACCGGGGAATTGAGATGAACATGGGTGGAGGTTGGCACATGAGGATTATCAGGCGGTTGTGCGTGAGGGGTAGTGACGCTTGGTGGGGATTGCGACTTAGGCTCAACAAAAGCGGGTTTTAAGCGGTCAATAGAAACTGTGTCATGCCGACCATCTTTATCCAAAACGAAGAAGTTGGGTTTACGCTCGATAACTCTGTGTGGTTCATGATAGGATGGCTGAAGAGGTTTACAAACAGAGTCGCGTTGCAAAAAACAAAATCACACGTATCAAGATGAGGTGAATTCTTTTGGCGGATAATGCACTGACGAGGAGGTGTAAAGTCCAACTTGTACATGAACGGTCGCAAGCGAGAAATGTAATCTGACGACGGTAGTGGTGACTGGCCAAGCACAACGAGTTCACCGGGGAGACACAAGGTGGTACCAAAAACTAATTCGGTATCTGAGCACTGCATGTCTTCTTTGATAGCAGAACGTATTCCAAAAAGAAAAAGTGGCAAATTATCAGTCCCTTTATTAGGATCGGCCTGGCAAGCTGAAGAGGCTTTAAGCTGCCGATGGAAGCGTTCAACCAATCCGTTCGAGTCAGGGTGGTGGGCGGTGGTTCGTATGTGCTGACAGCCAAGGAGTCGCGTCAAATCTCGGAACAAAGTCGATTGAAACTGAGCGACACGGTCGTTTGTGATGACAGATGGTGTGCCAAAATTGGCGATCCAATGTTCGAGGAAGGCGCATGCTACAGTCTCTGAACATGTGTCTTTGATCGGAACAGCAATCGGCCATCGAGTAAAACGATAACCGCCGTTAGGATGAATGAATATCCGTTCGTCGATGGCATAGGACCGACGAGATCAAGATGCACATGAGAGAATCGACAGTTGGGATGCCTAAATGGAACGTAAGGTGAGAAGGTATGTCGGGATATCTTGTTTTCTTTTGACAAGGAATGCAATGCTGGACCCAATTTCGTATATCCTTATTCATGGACGGCCAAACAAAACGATCTGCGATTAGCCTCACGGTGGCACGCTTTCCATGATGAGACATCGAATGAAAATGATCGAAAATGGCACGTCGCAGAGAAGGAGGGACAAAAGGTCTAGGTTCCCCTGTCGAGATATCGCACATCAACAAGGCATCGGCGTTTGGTAACTGAATTTTCTGCAAATCCAGGGATCGACACTTCGCGAGTTCGGTTTTATCAATCTCGGCTTGATGGTTAGTCAAAATGGAGGGATTAAATGGTGTGCCTGTAGACAGAACAGAAATGTCAGGTCTTGATAAAGCATCGGCAACCAAGTTAGCATCTCCTTTGACGTAACGAATATCGGTAGAAAACTGAAAGATGTAATCGAAATGTCGAATCTCGCGTGGCGAATGACGATCAAGTTTAGACTGCAGAGCAAAAGTCAATGGTTTGTGATCCGTAAAGATAATGAAGTCACGACCTTCCAGTAAATGACGGAAATGTCGTATGGCCAAATATATCGCAAGTAATTCACGGCCAAATGTGCTGTAGCGAGTTTGTGCCGGATTAAGCTTTTGCGAGAAAAATGCCAGTGGACGGACTGTGTTCTTGTGGTGTTGTTGTAAAACAGCTCCCACAGCCGAATTGGAGGCATCGGTCGTCAATGACAAAGGAAAGGTCGGTTCCGGATCAATGAATGAGAGTTCTGTGGCACTGCAAAGAGCTTTTTTGGATGCGGCAAAAGCTTCAAGTGCCTCTGACGAAAGCTGTAGTGATTTTGATTTGGAGTCGAGCAAATCGGTCAGCGGTGCAATGATCTTTGCGCAGTTTGGAATAAAGCGACGGTAAAAGTTGATCATGCCGATAAAGCGGCGCAACTGCGTTACCGTTATTGTGACAGGAAAGTCGGGAATCACCCGACATTTCTCAGGAAGAGGTGTGATACCAGATCGAGTAAGGCGATGACCGGGGAAGTCCAGTTAATCTGTGCCGAAAATGCATTTACTAGGGTTGATCTTCATCCCGTTGTTTACTAAACGCTCTAAAAAGAGACGGATGTGCTTATCATGCTCCTCTGGATAGTTGCTGGCAATCAAGACGTCGTCGATGTATGCGTAGGCAAACGGCAAGCCTCGCAGGACTTCATCGATGAAACGTTTGAAAGTTTGTGCAGCGTTTCTCAGGCCAAAGGGTATCCGAGTGAATTCGTATAATCGGAAAGGAGTTGTGACTGCCGTTTTTGGTATGTCTTTCTCGGCTACCGGGATGTGGTAATAAGCACGAACGAGATCAAGCTTAGTAAGGATCGTTGTGGCACAAAGATTCAAAGAAAAATCGTGAATGTGTGGTACTGGATACCTGTCTGGGACCGGTCGATTGTTGAGGGCACGATAGTCGCCACATGGCCTCCAGTCACCTGAGGTTTTCTTGGGGACCATATGAAATGGTGACGACCAAGAGCTGGAGGAGGGACGGATGATCCCAAGTTCTAACATGTGCTCATACTCGGCTCTTGCGATCTTCAGTTTGGAAGGATGGAGTCGCCTAGGTCTGAGGGAGACTGGTGGTCCGCTAGTGACAATGTGATGTTTCACGAAGCGGGTGACTTTGTCTGTCGGTTGTGGGGGCTGCATGACTGATGGGAATTCATTCAGTATAGCACTGAAAATCGAAGTTTTTGGAGTGACAGCTTTGATGCCGGAGGAAATGGCGTTAGTAGTGTAACCTGACACCTGTAAAGAGGATGTCGTATCCACTAATCTCCTATGTTTTACTTTGACAGATAGACCGCAGTGAGACAGAAAGTCGATATCGATTATTGGAAAATTAACCTCCGTGATAAGAAACACCCAGGGAAAACTGCGTCTTAGTCCTAAGTTGAGGGTTAGCAGGCGTTAGCGGTGAGTGTCATTTGCCGCCTGTATCGCCTAGAAAACTCAGACCACTCGATTTGTCTGTAACATAGAATAGGCGACACGGGTTTAGTGGGCTGACAACAGTCGTTGCTGTTACTGGCTGGCTCGTGATTTTGACGGTTTTTGCACACGGGGGGATGCATTTTGAGGCTTCATCTCCATATCTCTTATGGTACCAACATACGCGCTCAGGGGTTTTCAATAGTCGAGATTTACATTTTGAGCGAGGTGGGTTGGGAGATTTTGACAACAGAGAGTTCGCCACAAGAGTTAGTTCAGTGACTTGTTCTTTTAAGTTCGAAATTGGACGAAGCGAATTGATGAGTGCGGAATCAACCGTAATTTGGTCGGCTTCTTTTGCTTCGAGCATTTTGTCAGCCGCTTGTGCTAGTTCGTCTAATGATACGTAAGTAATCAAACCAGAACCATTTGGCAAATGTCAGCTGGGAGGTTTTTGAACCACAACTGTGGTTAAATGCTCTCCTCCATCCTTTTGCCTCCAAATAGCTCTTTCATTTGGGGAAGAAGCTGAGATGGCTCTTCATCACCAAGAGCCATTTTGGAAAAGAAGACGTCGAGCATCTCTTGCTCAGAAAAACCAATTCCGTCTATTAGTGCGGATTTGAGCTTTCCGTATGGCTTGACCTCAGGCATAGCATGAATAAGATCACTGACTTTCCCAGCTACGTTGAGAGGGAGCAGGATCAACACATGAGAATACATAATAGATTCATCGGTGGTGCCATCTATAGGGAAAATAGCTTCCATTTGGCCGAAACAAAAAGGGTTGATTAGAAACGTCTAAAGCTGGTAATGTGCATGGAATATGTTGTGGTTGTAGGATTGTAGAAACTTTACTTATGGAAAAATCGCTCATGGTGGGGTGTTAAGTGTGTATTCCAAAATCTAAGCCAAAAATTTACAAATACGAATTTATCGTAAATGAAAAAAGCAGTTTGTAGGAGTAGTCGGGCCAAAAATATGAATCTAGCACTGAAGACAAAAAGGCAAAAATGAAAAGGACTCACTAAATGACCAAGTGAGCAAATGTCGAAATAAAGATCCGTGAAGTCCAACGATGGCGAGGTAATCCACACAGAAAAATCCGAAAGATGGAATTGAAGGTACAGAATGCGCTAAAATGTTGGAGAATACGTTAATTACAAATTTCGGCACGGAACAAACGCACACAGACTTCGAAACCACGGAAGAAGACAGAGTCCGTGATCGAAATTGTATTAACCGCCAAAAAGTATATTGTACAAGCATTGATACAGATGAAGTATACACGGCCAAAAAGCGATTAACTATACAGGGCCAAAAATTGTATGTACACAATACGAAGTTACAAAGTGGAAACAGTTCACTACACTGATACTGATACTGTGATGTTGAAGAGAACCCGGTTTTTGTTTTTCGCGGGAACAAGTGTAACGGAGTTATTGTCAACAATAAATGTCTATAAACTGTTGCTGTATGAGTAAAAAGCACATTTCTTGACATTTAATAAAACAATATGGCTTTTAATATTTTTTCATTGTTTGTCTCGGCAGAATGTTTGATTCTTGTAACCTTGAAAACGGCAAACCTTTGAAACCAATCGTTACGACTCATTTTTTCACGCGTTGATCGTGCTGATTGTAACATGATATGATCTTACATTTCCTGCTATGAAGTGTTGACGTATATAATTTGTGAATCATTGATGTTTACAAAAAATCAATTAAGTGAGGCATCAATTTTATTTTACTATCCGAACATAGCAAAAATTTACACAACGGTGTAGTTGTGTGTGAATGAATAATTTTAGCCAATCAAATAACCGACCAATCGATGTCAGAACGTTATTGAGATAATTTTAGCCAGCAGAGGCAAACTCGACGAAATGGAAAGAAAAAGAAAAGCAAGAGATAGGAGAAAATTAGAGCAGGAAATCGCTATCGATAAAATCGAAATTGAGAGAAAGGAGAGAGAAATTAGAAATTATTTCGAAAATATCGTCGCCACCGAGGTTCGAACCCGGGACCTCACTCCCACCAGCGAAGTGCATAACCACTGCACCACGACCACATTGACCTGTCGTCCAATCCCAAATATCCAAAGGTTTGACTGCAATAGCTCTAGTGAACCAGAGCCAATCAAATAATCAACCAATCAGAGGACACAACGTTTGTGACAATAACCTTATTCTTCTCCACGATCAATTCGAATTTATTTTCGGATCATAGCTCATTGCGATATTCGAACACAGTAAAGAAACTATGAATAAGTTTTGTGTCACAATTTTATTTCTTAACAATCATTTATTTTAGACAAATCGATTTGATCTGTCGAATTTATTCTGTGCATAATAACAACATTGTACCTAACAATTGTTAGGTACAGTCAAACAATGTTGTCACATTGCAGCTAGTAATCTCGGATATTTTCATTTATACAAATTAGCGATCCCTGTGCAAACACTTAATATATTTTTATTGAAAGCATTGACATTCATTTCTATAACGCATTGCACAATTTTTAATCATAATTTTGTTATTACGATCTCTGTGATACTGCACCCTTTTTTCTCTCTCAACAGCGTTTACTTCCCAATCAATATGAATTACCTTTTTCCTCTCTGGACTGTGGACATTTTCCCCGACCCAATGTGTTAACTATCCTGTGGTTATTCTATTAAGCTCGTAGCTTTTATTTTCACAATACACTATTGACTATTGACTATTTTACATTTTATTCTTGAACATTCTATGTACACATTTATATTTTCGAGTTGTCCACGAAATAAACATGAGAGGTTAATAAAATTGTCTGTCGGTGAAACCCAACTATAAATGCTATTACGGAATGCTGTTTTACAATTGATATATGTCATTTAAAGTGCGCGCTAACTCATTATATGCTTTTCAAGAGTGATAGAGTTTCTTCGACATCTGCCAGTCTCGTTGCTGGATACATTAAAGAGCATCTGATTTCATAAGTATTTGGATAGTGTGGACACGATGGTGGTAATTCCGAAAGAATCTGGTGTAAGATAAGGTCCTGTTTTGGGTCTGCCACAATTGAGGTCATTTACTGCTAACCCCGCGTTGACGTTACTGAGTTATGTTCTTAAATCAAACGGTATGGTATTATTGACGACCATATCATCCATAGAGATATTATTTGCGAAGAATGCTATGTGAGGAGGCGCTTCGACCCCTGCTTCAAATTTACTGAAAACATAACAAACACCAAATACAACGAGGCACAATAACCATAACTGTAGAGACACCCGCACAATTCTTAAAAGAACATATCGCATGGGACTAGGGCGTGCTTATATTTAACATAGGCTTATTAGACTGCTTCACTCCATAAGCCATCAAATACCATTCTTCTAATTAAACACCACAACATCAATTCTATTGATAAGGTGAAATCTGCAAAATACAAGCTTCCATCATTTTTGTAACATTAAACTAGAATGTTCTTAACTCTAATTTTACAGGCTTCACAGTTGATATGAACCAATCTAACAGATTTTTGATGAAATTGATTATTATTTTTTAATTTACGAAACTTTTGCTTCGCCTCATTAATTTCGGTTTCCACACTTTCACGTATCTACTAGGGAAGCAATTCAATTTACGGGAAAAGTATTCCGACTGCAACATCATAATCATAGACAGAATCACCGATAGCAACTACCTTGTGCTCTACAGTCATTCAACCATGCCACTACATGAAGATGTCTACAAAAATAACGCAGTCATATATGAAGTCGATTCATAATGTAGAGTTTTCAAGCGAGAGTTTATAATAAGCTCTTGGTTGACAGACAAAATCGCACACTTCGCCACAACGCGAAAGAACGACGCACCAAATGGTCCAACGGTGGCGATCACAGAACTTGATAATTCGGTTTTCGTGAGGATTGTATTTAAACGGTTCAAGTAACAACATATTCGAAAGCAAACATTTGGAAAACTTTAGCCGCTATCAAATCATATGCAATTCATCAAGTTTTGCCGAACTTGTGCTGTGTGGTTAGTGCTTGAAGCGTGCCGGTTTTGACGAAATCGATTAACAAATCAGTTGGAAGTTACAACCGGAAAAATCGTGTTTCAGGACAACTCTAAGGTTACTTGGAGTGCCTATGAAGAAAGATGAGTGTGTTTTGTTCTTTGTAATAAACAATCGGCTATTTTTCGTTCTCTGGTATTCGAGGAAGACCGCGATAGGCATCCGCACTTTGACCTCAAGTGTAAATAAAGACGTTAACGATGTTCCTTGAAGAGTCTCGACGCCTGTGTTAACAACTGAAATAACATGTAAACGTGATCTGGCCTAGGTTGACAGGTTTATCTACGTCGTTGCCAAAGTTACCATTACGGGTATGTGTGTTAGGTATACGATAGTGTCAGTAACTGGAGTTTCCAAACTTTGAATTTTCATCCTAACATTTACAATTTGCGTCTGACAGTCAGATGACGAAAAAGCGTTTGCCGAAGATTCAACTTTCTTTGTGACTCTTATCGTGGTTTCCTAATAATTTGAATTGTTTGAGAATTATCGTAACTGTTCTCACTTTATGATGACAGATCCTCCATCTGCCATAGGTGAACCGCCAAAATAAATTGGCCTCATTCCTTACCTTGTTAGGAGATATGTTTTCAGGTTGCTTCGTATATATAAAAACATGTACCAAAGATATCGGTAAGCGCATGAATAACACTACTGGTGTTTCATATAATATGTCATTATTTTCGAAATGTCTATGTTCAAGCGAATTATCACATCATTGACAATGTGCTGGATCCCTAAAGCTATGCGATCCGAAAAACTGCCATTTGTTTCACTCTCCTAGTTATTCGTAACTCACTTGTCTTATCCTTCCTGGTATACAAAGCACTCCACCCAAAAGCAAACAATCTTGCATCGTCTTCAATTGTTATCATTTTTGTTTATGTTGTTAAATCACGTGCGTGCTTGATGAACGATGCCGTATTGTTAACTAACACTTCCAGCAAATAGGCCGAATATCTCGCTAACTTGTTCGATGTTGGTTTGAACAAAGCAATGATTGCCCTTTTATGTATCTTAAGAAAAGCATGAAATTTAGGAGTGTGAGTTGCTTCTGAATATAACCCACACTACCAACTCTTTCACTAACTCTGCTTAACACTATATAAGTATCTCGAAACTACTGACAGTTATTCATAACTTTTTTTACCATATAATTTTACCGTGCCTTCAAATCGGCAGTACATTAAATTAATTTTTTCACCCATTATGCGCTTCTTTACATACTAACGCCATCCGTTAGCCGAATGTATCAATTTTTTCGTATCGACGGAAGACTATTTTGGACGTGCAATTTTAAAAAATTACGAGATGCCGGGAATTACTGTAAAACGTTTGTCCCAAAACGCTTTGTTACGGTATTCGCTAATATACTGGATCATGTGTGGAGAGTATTAGTCGAAAAGAACAAAACACATCTTTTAGTCGATAAATTGTAAGTTGATGTCGGGACCTGTTCGTCAAATGCTTTAAATTTTTTGGTGAAATTATTGTAACTGCTTATAAAATCTGTTCAAATAGTTGCTCTTTTTCAGTTATTTCGTTAGATTTTATATCGGCCTTAGCGATAGCTATATTAGTGTCCAGATCCAATTTGTTTTCACCATGAACTCAAACGCATTTCACCCAAATATTTTTGCCTCTGAACTTTTTAACAATAAGAAAAATTTACGATGCAAAACTGGCCTCGCAATTTTACTAATTTTTGTACGTTTCTGAACACACTAAGCAAAAGTGTTTATCAATGAGGACGCATAGCATGTCTTGGGTTCCCTAGAATAAAATTATCATCAATTCTTTGTTCATGTTATAGCCAATCTTTTATGGATTCGTGCCGAGATTCGGATTTCAACGTTCACACCATATTTTCTGGACCAGGTTGTGAGCACGCGGTAATTCTCTTTTGTTTTGGGGTGTCATTCTCACAGGCTGTCACGGTTTCTGGACAGAAATTGAGCAATCTTATCCCAGTAAACAATCCGGCTCGGACATATACGTTTGAGCTGGATCAATTTCAAAAGCAGGCAATACTTTGCATCGAAAACGGCCAGTCAGTTATTGTATCCGCTCCTACGTCCGCGGGAAAAACTGCGATGGCCGAGTTCGTGCGGTTTTCCTAATCTATTTTTCATCAGATATGCGATTTCTCAAAGTCTACGCTACAATGAACGTGCTTTCTATACCAGTCCTATTAAGGCGTTGAGCAATCAAAAATTCCAGGAGTTTACAGAAGAATTCAAAGATGTTGGGCTGCTGACGGGCGATACTACCGTCAACCACAATGCGCCGATTTTGATAATGACCACTGAGGTATTACGAGCAATGCTTTATAAGTAAGTGATTTCCTTTTTGCTGGACACTCATTCACTCACCAGGCAGGTGGTTCCTGATGTTGATGACGTAGTAGAATAGGAGCAAATACATTTATAATTTTCAATAAATATTAAAATTTCACTAATTTTTACATTATTCGCTAAAATTCGTTTCCTCACACAAACATAATGCGCCACAGAACTCAAACGAGTTATAGTGAATTGCATCGAACTACACTATCGGAAAGTTAGTTCCACTTTTTGAAGGCGCGCCTTGCAGAACACAGACGTATAGAGATTCGATGGTTATCACAAATTACACGCAAATCACACAATTTGAATAATGAAATCTATATTACTAATTTAGTTTGCTGATGTTTATTCCATCAATCTTGCAGTGTGATTAAATCGTGCGACAAATATTAATTGTTTTGTTTCCTGAGAATCCTAGTGTGTAGTCCATAGTGAGCATGTTGATGCTTAACAGCAAGTAAAAGCTTAAAATTGATAATACCGTGAATAAACAAGGCATAAACTTGTAAGCCACAGCGAGATATCGCTGACGTGCGCGATCCTTTTAATCACGTATGCCCACACAAATAAAGATGGGGTCAAATTCATGATCTTGAACAAAAAATTCTTATTTGCATGCATTTCAACCACGCACAGACCCCACGACCAGATTCGTGCCGTTTGCACTCATCGGGTAGAAGCAGTAGGATCAGGATCCGCATGTCTTGAAGAGGTGTTGGAATAGTACACCTCTTGTAATTCTAAACCATCTTTAGATATAGTTAACACGACCAACCTGTTCGATTGCATGGGACAAAACGCATGTAGTTTTCGGTATTGATACAAGGTTGCGCAACTCACGACAAGAGGATGATCTCAGAGTCAGACCTCTCGAGCAAGCGAAAGCGAGGAAATTCTCTTAAAAAATTCTAGTTCCCAATAACATTAAAAGTTAACATCAAAATGTACAACAGAAGGAATGTTCCCTGTGATGCCAGTTGCATGGACGCTTCATTTGATTTTCCGGGTCTGTATTGCGCAAAACTTTGGTTAATGCACATTGCATGCATTCGGAATAGTTCGCTTATCAGTAAGAGTCAACAGATATTCAGCGAATTGTGAAATAAGATTCACAATTCTCTTGAAACCGCTGGAAGTCGTGCGTTGGGCCGTCAGTACAAACGGGAGTAACGTTCGGGGTTCGAGGTGTTAGAGCAGATGACGGGTGCTTCCTGTAATTTGTATGGAATTATTACAGGTAAGACATTGATTCGGGACACCGACACTGACCACATTCTACGGAGCAGAATCAGAGCTTGGTTCAGACACAGGAAATGGCATCAAGCCGAAAGTAATGTTGTTGTTATAACGATAAATTTAAATGGAATTAATCATGAGTTCACGGTTATCAACAGGGAATTTACGAATGTGCATTGGTTTATTACTTCCTGAAAAATGTCGAAAAAATGTCAGGGAACGTAAAATAGATGGAATGCTACTTAGTCTTGTTCCCCGTCCTGACTACCACCCTAATCTAACAAAGCTCTTGTGTTAGATGCGAAAGTGGTTCTAACCTATTCCACTCACATTTGTTTGCATTATGAAAACACGGTCGGTCTGAAATATGTACCATTCAATTGACATAAGATTAGATTGAATTTACCACTGGTATGATTTTTCATTTTAGTCGTTGAGTGATTCAAATTCAACCACGACATCAAACGCTAATTCTCTTTCCACATATAATGACTTACATTCATCCAAACATCAACTTTTCGCCTGTTTAGCTACAAATTATTTATTGTGTTTGTTTGCAACACACTTTCTTTTCATGGTCAATATGTAATCTGAACGTTGATTTTGTTTTTTCCTATCCGTTGCATTATCTGGTATAAGTTGCTCCGATAATGCCGGAAGAGTAGCTCAATATTTGAAGAATGTAATGAAATAATCGCGCCACGCTAGGTTGAACTCTCAGAATGGCATTGTCACCAAAATTTGGGCAAGTTTTGAGCGTAAATAAAGTTATAAGGGCAAACGAGTTTTTGAGATCATCACCGAATCAGACGGTAATCTAACGGGTAGCTGTCGTTCTGACGCAGCAAATTACAGACGTGTAACGCTGCTACCCTGTATTTTAAAGATCATGGAGCGCATCATTAGTGAATGTATTGTGGGTCACCTTGATGCAAGAGGTCTTTTGTCAGCAGCACAACACGGGTTTCGCCAGGCCAGATCTTGTCTGTCGAATATACTGATCACACTTAACGAATGGACTATGTCGCTCAACCAAGGCTACACAGTTCACGCTTGTTATATTGATATATCGAAGGCATTTGACAAGGTCAATCACAGCCCGCTTCTGAAAAATCTGGCGCATTATGGAATAAGGGGTAACCTACTATCGTGGTTAACAGATTATCTGACCGATCGGCATGTGCAATTTCGCATGGACGGCGTGCTATCGAAAAGTATCGATGCCACGAGCAGGGTACCTCAAGGTTCAGTACTCGGGCCTATCCTTTCCCTGTTATACATAAATTATATTACTGAAATAGTGCGGTGTTAGCTATTTCTTTCTGCTGACGACATTAAAATATGGAAGCAAATCCGATCTACTGAAGATTGTTTGATGCTACAACAGGACTTGAATGCTCTGTATCACTGGTATCTACTAAGTCAAATGCCGTTTAACTTACGCAAATGTAATATGTCACAGTTTAGCCGTAATTACGACCACACATATAATCTAGGCCACGAAAACCTAACTTGGACCACCGCTGAAAAGGATCTCGGGATTTGGAACACTAATAACCTGAAACCGAATATGCATTGTCGGAAAGTGTTTAATCGGGCATGTGGTATATTAGGAATCCTGAGAAGAATTTTTGGGCGGTTCACGCGCAAAACACTTCTTCGCATTATAAATACTTACATTCATCCAACGATGGAGTAATTGATCCCAGCATGGGCACCGTGGCTGCGCAAAGACATCGACCTCTTGGAATGAATTCACCACCGAGCTACAAAGCTAGTTGATGGGATGCAGCACGTCCCATATCAAGAGCGAATGGCAATACTAGGTTTGTCTGATTTTACACAGAGGCGAATTAGGAGCGACGTTATTCTAGCTTACAAAATACAGTGAATCGAAAACCACCCGCTCCGAAATCTAATAAAAATTATTTCCCCTAGGAATACACGTAGTCACTCAAGTTGCCTAGCAATACCGCACTCAAGACTTGGCTGTAGGCGCCATTTCTTCTCTGCGCGTATCTGCTTTCTATGGAATGCACTACCGCAAGACGTTGTGAATGCAACAACATTTGATGTTTTTAAAGCAAAACTAGATGCATATATAAAAGAACACCCCATAATCGGCCTTGTGCAAAAAATGCAAAACAAACAAAATGCAATGTGTTTTTGATTACATTTCTTTTTTTGTAATAGTTGTCATCCAATGGTACATGTAAAGCAATTGCTTTTTTCACCATAAAATATTGATTGTTGATACTTGATTCATTACGAATGAGTATCGCCAAGCCAATCGAAGTTTTATTGCCTAATATGACTCAGTATATTCCTTGACCAAGTTGCATAAATCGAAACCTTTATACGAACGGTAAACTATAACAAAAAATCCTCATCTGGATGCGTTTACATCTCATATTTGTATAAACGTTTGCCCGAATTTTCCGCATGTGCACAATGAAAAATAGCGCATATAATGTGATGTATTAAATTAAATAAAATTAAAATAAAATATAAAAAAAATTAAAATTAAATGTATCAAATTAAATATAATTCATACGTAACTGTAGTTATGTATTGTCTACATAAAAGAGATACTTATATCATCAAATACAACGATAATTATAATAAAATAATTTGCTTTTAGTGTAGACTGATTACTGCTATTTATATTATATTGGAGCTTAAATTGATTCAATTAATTTCCTTGTTAGTTCTTCTTTTGTAGTTCACCTAAACACCGCCTAATTCTTCGTCCTTTAGCGAACCCGAACGGATCCGTAACGTTCGTTGGGTCGTTTTTGACGAGGTACACTACTTACGTAATAAGGATCGTGGCGTCGTCTGGGAGGAGACCCTCATTCTACTGCCACCGGATGTTCGATTGCTATTTCTTAGTGCAACCGTACCGAATGCTCGTCAATTTGCAGAATGGGTGGTTTCCTTGAACGAGCGTCCTTGTCATGTGGTTTACACTGACCATCGCCCAGTTCCGTTGCAACATTACGTCCTTCCTGGTTCATCGTCAGAGCTAATACAAGCTTTAAACGAGAATGTAAGTGTTTGCATTCGTTATATGAAGATTACTGATTTCGTATTATCACTGGTTATTAATGTTCCTTCCACGGGCATGTATTCTGGTCGTATTTCGTGTTCCTTATTGTGTATTCGTCGAGTTTTCATAAAACGCTGCGGACGTTTCGCCACTAAACCAGATGACAACATCAGCTCAACTTGTTTCTCGTCAAAAGAGCCTTGAAATTCACTACATTCATATCACGTTATCCGTGATGCTTGTGATACGATGTACGCTTAATTTCCTTGAGATATCATACCAGAATCTTCATCATGGGAGACTCAAATCGGCTCAACATTCTGAAGACCAACAAAAGTTCTCAGACCTCCACTCCTGCCATCTTCCAGCAGCTCTTTAAAAAAAATTTCTTCATATAATCACGTGTAAAGCAATAAAACATATCAAGGGACAAAAATACCTTCCATTCTCCATCTGACCTTGACAGCTGAAAAAGACTCCGTCGAAAAATTACATACCGCTAGGTTCGAGAGACCATTCGGTCTTGAATTTCGACTACCTATGTCAAACAGAGCGAACAAGCGATACAAAAATTCATCGGAAAGGTATGCCTTTCCTTATTATCAAACGGCCTATGTTTGATTAACGATTGCCAAACTGAAGGCATCGGAGTAAATGAGCAGTGGTCCAGCATTTTGAACAAGCGTGGAATCAACTGTAACTCAGCATTCGTACCTAAACAGTATGGAAATACATTCCAATTTAAAATTCGCAGTCACACTCGGAAATGGATTAATATGCAAAATATGGTTTAGCGAAACCATTGCCGGTTAACCACAGTAACTGCATGGGAGACCGTTCGAACACTTAGAAACCATGTTACTAAACTTATTACTGAAGTCAAAATACGGTATCAATCTGATATACGGTCTAAATTGGAGCGAAATCTGAAGCTCTTTTCCCAGATTGTAAACAAGTATTTAGCGCAGCCAGGAGTTTCGTCCTTACATACGCACTCTGGAATTACCACCAATGCAGGTGACACCGCATGTGTTCTCAAAAATTATTACGCTACAGGGATTTGCCCAAAGGAAAACGTGAATATACAACTGCAATAAGGAATTATGCATCGTGTGCCATTTGACGCAATAACCATTACCAAAAAGAGGTAATAGGAAGTCTACTATCATTTAATCCCAGTAAATCCCCTGGTTATGCTAAAATAACCCCTAATATACTCAATCATTGTACACAATTTCTATGCGGACCGAGACTCAGTTATTCTATGAATCGCTGTTCCAAAGTGTCATATCGACGGACTGCAAATCCGGTATAATCTCCTATTTGTATCAAGCAGTAGATTTTTGGGATACCTTCCATGTATGTTACTTCGATATGTCGAAAGCATTTGACCGCGTAAACCACAATATTCTCTCGCAGGAGCTAGATTGTTGTGGTATCACTGGCAGACTATTAACCTCTTTGGAAAATTGCCTGACTGATCAGCTTGTTTCAATATTTGTGATTGATGCTTTATCGAAGTTTGTAGTCGTGACAAGAGAAGTGCCTCAGGGATCCGTCTTCTGACCGATTCTCTTCGCTCTTTATGACAATGACATACCGGCTCTCATCAAAAGTAAGATCGTATTGTTTGCGGTCGAGGATAAATGAGGTGGAAGATTAGGAAATGCTCCGAAACTATCTGGATAACCTCCACGTTTGGTCTCTAAAAATTCGCCTATTTTTCAATTTCCAAGTGTCACATGTTAAACATAGGAAAATATATTGAGTTCCAATATTTTCTTGGTACACAAAACCTCTCGTGTACGATTTATTAAAAGGACTTAGGTGTATTAATAAGCAAAAGTGCTTATTCAATCTATGGGTTTCGCATAAGGCAGGAACTTATTCATTGACTCTAACTGCCCCGCACTAGAGACTCAAATGTTGACGATATGTTTGCCGTGCGAGTTTGTTTTACTTGGAACAATCTAACCGATTATGCTGGACACACACCAAATCAGCAGATATTCAAGAAAAGTTTTGAGGCAATTTGGACCCTTAAAAAACGTGCCATGCGGTCGCATTATTTTGAGCTCTTGATTAATATGATTTAATATACGCTGTTGGAGACCCCTGGAAGTCAGCTTTCTGAATATCTCACTCTTGTAACGGTATTTGATAATACGATCTAATTCGAAATTTTTCCTGATTTTCCCATATTGAATCTACGCGTGCAACGCTGTTAATACTCATCAAGTCCTCACAGTGATTAACGTCATCGGAATGATCTTATTATTCGCCATCGTCTGGTTATAAATTCAACATCGTGCGATCAACTACCGTAGCCGGATTCAATTCTGATTTTGCTCTCATTTTTGAACACCGCTTTTTTGTCGCGCTCACGATATTTATCACCCAACGCTCGACAGAACCACTGAATGTGTACACACCACTGAACCACGCTGCTCACAACCCTGACCGGATGTCCCCGAAAAGAAAAAAATAAGCGCATCGGTCTGCATGTGTGCTGTTGGCAGAATATGCTAAGTCATAATGCGAAGTCTGTCACGTCTTACGCTTGTTTGTTGAAAGTGCACGCATAATGCGACAAATCGCTGGCCTCTGCTTTGTTAGCGATTATTAATGGAGATACTTGTTCCGGTTTTGGTTACGTTTGCAAGGTTTGCAAGGCTAAACCAACAGCGTCATCCTCGATCTCGAAAGCGTCTGATTATGAACTTGAAAGACGTCTAAATGGACTGTAATCCAGTATACAAAAACTAAATGAACTGTTCAAAAAACGTAAAAAGGCAACATTGTTACCCGACTTAGAGGTTACTGCAAAAGAACCGATAGAAAATCCATCATACTCGAACATGCCAACATTTTCCCAGATAACCGCGCAGATGGTGACAAAAACTGGTAAAGCTTAGCAGGATCAGTGACTCTTGAACTTAACGGAAACTAAAAAGTACTCAGCAAAACCAGTTCTAAAAATACCGACTCAAATTTTATAATTTGAGTCCGCGGGTATAAACCTTAGTGTTTTTTGTACCAACGAGACCAAATCACGGGAAATACTGTTCGAAGCAAAGCAAAACATGACTTAGTTGATTGGTATAAACTCGTAATCAGATGAGACTGGCGCAGTTAATCCCTCATCAATAGTTCTGCTGCACCGCCACCTGAATTCTTACAAAGATGATCCTCGCCTTTTACGAATAACGCTGCAATCTGTGGAGGACGTAGAAAACGTTCTCCTAAATGCTTACCTTCTTAGAGGTGTTCAAGTATCTACATGCCGTATCCATGCAGATCTACCATGGTAGGAGCAAATCTCCAGAAGAAAATAATCCAAGAAGTATTGTATTTCTAAGCGTTCGGGAAGATGGTGCGGACGGACCTTCTCAAGAATAGTCTGATCACGTTCACAAACAATGGAAATAAAAAAGCCATAATTTTGGATGCTTTTAGCATAACGATCACCCAGCAGATCAGTAGAAGAAAGTGGAGATGGGTTGGCACACCTTGCGGAAACCTTATGATGACATCACACGTCATGCTCCGGCATGGAACCCAATCGGGAAGAGACGGGTCAGACGCCCAAGGCTATATTGGAAGCGCTCGAGTGAAGAGGAAATCCGCAAGTGTGGACTTAACTGGAACGACATCAAACTGGCTGCTATGGACAGACCAGAGTGGAGACAAGTTGCCGAGGCCCTATGTTCCTCCAGGAACTCAAGGGAATAAGTCAAGTTAGCATACCGCGGTATGTCATCGTTGAAGAGCATGCCCCTGGAAATTGAAAGCTAACCCTTTCGACAACTGAAATGACCTTTAGTATCAAACGTGAATGGAAAGCTAGTAGAATTAACCTACCCCCCAAACCGTCAAATTGAGCTTGCCCATGATAATAGCCAGAAGAAAGCAAACAGATAGTACCGACTCATCGAGCCTAGTGATGCATTCCAGACTGAATATGATGCGATAGCTTTACAAATTTTGAGCACTCCAACTATAACCTATTCGACCCATTGATAATATTTCATGATTTGAACAATAAAAGCATTATAAGATGTTTGTATACAAATGCGCAAAGCCTTTCGTACAAATGTGTCGAGTTAACCGATAATTTCTCGCACGACTCACCTGATATTATCGATAATACAGAAACATTTTATTCTTCCCAATTGATTGAAACGGAGATATCCACTCAAAACAGTAATTTGATAAGTAACGATTAAGAGAGAATCGTATGCAGTGTTGCTCTTCATTATAATAATCGCCTCCAGTGCCGTCAATTAGACAACACAGAATTCACCCTCAAGGATACAATTTGGTATTCTTAACGCAGATGTATTTTCAATGTTGTACGATTGGTGTGATCTGCCGGTCTCTTTCATCTACGTAATCGTCCAATGAAGGGTTGATACAAGTGCTTCAACGCTTGACTCGCACTCAGCAAGCAACAATACTTATTGCGGGCGATTTTAAACTGCCTTCGTTTCATCTAGAATACCGATTTTGAGTGGTAGTAGATACAGTCCCTTTATACAGCCATGATCACGAATGCACTCGGAGAACAGGTTCTGACCGTCCATCCGTCTTGGAGTTGGTGTTACCATCGGAAGACCAATCAATCGGAGCGATCGTATTCCAAGCTCCACTGGGTCTTAGTGACCACTAAGTGCTTGTGTAAAACTATGTGTGCGGTAATAATCAATACCTTCTCGGAATGGGGTTCTTCGCCGGATGATCCCGAAAAGAAAAAATGAGCGCATCGGGCTGCATGTGTGCGGTTCGCAAAATGTGCTAAGTCCTAATGCGAAGTCTGTCATGTGTTACGCTTGTTTGTTGAAAGTGAACGCAAAATGCGACAAATCACTGGCCTCTGCTTTGTTAGCGATTATTAATGGAGATAATTGACCGGTTTCGGTCACGTTTGCAAAGTTTGCAAGGCTAAACCGACAGCGTCATCCACGGAGGCGATAACCCCTGGGCATGAAATTTAGACGCGTCTGAATGGACTGGAAACCAGTATAAAAATGATTAAACTCTAAAAAGGCACCATGATAACCCAACTTAGAGATTACTGCCAAACAGCCTTTAGAAAATCCATCAAACTCGAACATTCCAACATTTGCCCAGATAACCGCGCGGATGGTGACTGAAACGATTAAGTGTTCGCAGGATCAGTTACTCTTGAATTTAACGTAAGCGAAAAAGCACTCAGCGAAACCAGTTCCAAGAAGTCCGACTCAAATTATAAACCAAAATCCGCGTGAAAAACCTCAGTGTTATATGTACGAAGGTGGCCGAGTCACAGGAAACGCTTTCAGAACCTGAGCATAAACATGACTTAGTTGTGTGGTATTAACTTTTTAGTCAGCTGAGACTGGCCACAGTTACTTCCTCAGAATTAGTTCGGCTGAACCGCCATCTGAATTCTCCTTACAAAGATGATCCTCGCCTTTTAGGGGTATTCCAGAGTGTACATGTTGTATCCATGCAAATCTAACATGGATGGAGCGAAAGTCGCCGAACAAATCTCGAGAAGCGAATAATCCCTGAAGTATTGTATTTCTAAGAGCAAGGTCCTAGAGCTTTGAGCTAACCCTCTCCACACCTGAAATGACTTATGGTATCAAACTTGAATAGAAAGCTGGTAGAAATAACCTACCCCCATTGATAACCTTTCATGAATTGAACACTACAAGCATTATACGATGTTTGTATACAAACGCGCAAAGCCTCAGGATCAAATTTGCGGAGTTAACCGAGATATGCTCGCACTACTCACCTTATATTATCACTAATACAGAAACATTGTATTATTCGCAATTGATTGAAACGGAGATATCCACTCCAAATAAGAATTTGTTAAGGAACCATTGAGGGAGAATCGGAGGCAGTGTTGCTCTTTATTATAAGAAATCGCCTCTGATGCCGTCAAATAGACAACACAGAATTCACCCTCAAGGAAACAGTTTGGTGTTCTTTAACGCTCATGTATTTTCAAGTGGTGGTGTGGTTTACCGGTCTCCGTCATCTACGGAATCGTACAATAAAAGGTTGATCCAAGTGCTTCAGTGCTTGACTTGCACTCAGCAAGCAACAATACTTATTATTGACAATTTTATCCTGCCCACACTTTATCTCAGAGAAGGTTACTCCGAACTCACGCTAGAATGCCGATTTAGAGAGGTACCAGATTCAGACCCTTTATAGTACCATGTTCAAGAAAACACTCGGAGCAGAGGTTCTGACCATCTATCCGTCATGGATTTGGTGTTAACATCTGAAGAACAATCTGTCGAAGCGATCGGATTCCTGCGTCCGTTGGGTCTTAGTGACCATTCAGTGCTCTGTTTGATTATGCTTGCAGTAATTATCAATCCCTTGCTTGCAATGTGGTTGTCCGCTTTGTAGATTAATTGGCCCTGAGTAAATCGCTCGTACAGATTGAGCATTGGCAGACGGATCACATACGCCCTGACTCGCAATGGATTTTCTGAAACTGAATAATGACGAGTACTCGCAGATCGTTCCTAAAAATCCGAATACGAAATTCGTTTTGTTGTCTTCAGCAGCACAAAAAATGATTGATGCGAGCAGCATGTATAAAGCATGAAGCCAACAACACTTCTACTTGGCAACATTTCCGTATTTTACGCCACAAAGTGAGAGTTGATAATAGGATAAGAAAGCGCTCCAGCTGACACTGCTGTCCAAAATGAAACGCAACCCTAATTTACTACACAAAATCATGAACGCGAAATCGAAAGTCAAAACCGGTATTTTCGCTGTCCAGAATAGTGAAAAACTCACTGAAACTGCGTTGGAAACCCCAAATGCTTTCGCGATCTATTACTCTGAAGTGACCGTGATAAGGTTTCAGCGGAATGTTGTGAGTATTCATTCGAGTCTAGAAGAAATTCTGATAAATTCTGCGATTGTCTCAAGTAAATTGTTTAAACAAAATGTGAGAAAATCCCCAGGTGTGGATGGCATCACACCGGAGGTGCTCAGGTTCGGTCATCGTCAGTATTGAAATTGGCCCTATTCGCATACACGAATTTTCAGCAATCACAATAATATCAAGTTAAAAAAATTGACGAACCGTTCCCGACAAGAAGTTACAATTTGTCCGTTTTGATTGATACCTTCTAAATCTGATCCACTATATTAGCAAATGCCGTAATTAAACTTTTTGAGACAAAAGTTGCACTGGAATTCCCGGTATCTCGTAATTCGTTCGAAAGTGAGCGTCCGAAATTAGCCTCAGTGGATATGAATACCCGATGCATTTGGCTCAGAGATCACATTAAAATTTAACGAAAGAAGCGTATATTAACGTGCCGAGCAATTAATTTTATGCACGGGCGATTCGAAGTCTCTGAGAATTCGGCATGTTGAACAAACTGCCTATCGTTAGTTCATATGCACTGTCCAATTTGCTGTGTTAATTGAGGTAGTGTGCTGATGAACTTCGATAAATTTCTGTGAATAGTGTAAAACGGTAATCATCATTTAACACTAGTTCTAGTCGAAATGACAACCATCGCGATCTGCATGTATTTCGCTCTTGGCCATGTTTTCTCACGTCAATTGCTGCTCGCGCAATGTCGTACCTAATCCGCAGGTGTTTACGAAGTAATGCATTTCAACATTACTGTATGGGGTTTGCAGATGAAATTCATTTTATCTTTCTTCAGTAAAAGATTTTTTGGTTTTAACACTTGTGTGCAAAGCTTTTCTTAAGGTCTTTTCGCAATATCAATCTCGAAAGGTAACAGTTTTCTTGCCGGAATGTGTTCGGCATACGTAGATGTATCTCTCCATCTTGCTATGTATCCTGTTTTGCACAGAGACAAAGCATTGTATTGATTGTTGATGTTTTTCTTCGCATTGTTCCTATCAGAACAAGCGAATTAGCTGGAAAATGGTGTCTGATGTGAATGCTTGCGCATTCGTATATTTGATTCACGCCTATGCATTAAATCACAGACTTGATTGTTTTATATATTGTCCTGTCATTGAACCGCTTCGCTGTGTGAGCCTTAGTTAACAGATGCATCAATGTTGGTCTTTTGAATAACAGCCTACAGTTTTTGGGGTTAACAATGGGCCATATATTTTTATAGATCTTAAACGTGGATAAAATTTTGCGAGTAATATGCTAAATCAGTTATGCGACGGTATTCAAGTTAAACTATGATGGTTTGTTTGTTTGAAATCATTTTCATCCTAATTATTTTATCGTAGGCAATATTCGTTTTTACTATATTACGTATGACCAATTTGTACACGTCGTGCGCACAATGCGATTTAGCCTTAAGCTTGCTTTTTTCGCTCACGTTGGCTTTCGTAAATTTTCAAACATTACAGGGAGAATTATTGGAGAATAATTTGCTCAAAGCCAAAGTAATCGTAGACACGCAGGCTATCAACACATTGTCCATTCGCCGCTCTAATGCAAGTATGTTCATTTTCTTTGAAATTCACATCGCTTTCGCTTCATGTTCAACTATCTGCAAAATCTTAATGTTTACAATGGCCCTTAACACATCTTTAAAACCAAAAGCGCCGTATGACAAGGATAGCCGATGTTTCTTCTTCGATTTAAATTTCTGATTGACACCTATAGGTAATTACTTTGCGAAAACATCACAACTTCCGAATGTCACATTTAAACAGGTGGCAAGCTCCTGATTTTGGTTCTCCAATATTCTGATTGCGTTTTGCATCATCCATGTGCTGTGTTAACTAGCAGAACATCGATTTGTCAAACAACACTTTATCATTTGAAAATCACGCGCTTGAAACTGAAGATCGTTTTACGTACCTTGGTCGATATCTTCAGCAGCGGTATCGTTCATGTTAATTGCATCCAGAACGAGGTCTCACTGTGTGTATCCAAAGCGGGTTTAGCAGTTGCTCCATAAAAAAGGTTGAGTGTAGAGCACCGTCGTTGGTGCTACGCTCCTCTATGGTTATCAAGCCTGATTGAGCCGAGCGAAAGATGTCCGTCAGCTTTCTGATTTTAAAACTGTTTCTGTGTATGATTGCTCACATTCGCTAGCAGCATTCCGTTACACATAAAATGAAGATAAAATGCTTGCGAATACTGATTTTTCATTTATGATCATCGTGTGTTTTGGCACGATATTGAGAAGCTCGGTCGTACAAACCTTATCCAACAGTGTCCTACACGCGCATCGTGTTCATTTTAAGTTGTTCTAAAAATAGAACAAATAATGAAGATAAAGTTTGCAATGAATCGGTTATAGTCAGTTTTTGGTAATGTTCCGCTTCTGAACACAGAAGCTTCGTCAGACCACGGGTGTTGGTACGAACAGTGTTCAGGTTTAAATGGCATTCTCTTGACCAATCCTGAGTTCTCTAAGCTAGACAAGGAAGATCACGATAATTGATCACACCTCCTAATTGCTGTGTTCATCCCTAATTATTTATCAATTGCACAGGTCAGCGTCTGCTGACACACTGCTTACGTAACCATGTGCGTATCAGGTGTGATGTTGGTTAATCCTAATCCGCTGCAAAACCGAACGCCAGATAAAAGTAATGTGTTGCTCACATCCCCATCCCTTACACACCACTACCGGTTTCTGGCTGTTTGCCGTCGTCAGGTGGAGACAGTAAGATCAGGTTTAGTGAGCCTTGAAACAGTGGTACAGTGGTAAACAATGTTATACTTGTATGACCAATTGTAATTCGTAGTCCGAACATCGTAGTTCGATGTACGAACCCTACATTACAGCGGCATACAAGCATAACTCTGTTGAACGCCGGATAGTTGAGATATCCGCCCCTTTTACTTTGTTCACCGCATTCGCCCCAGCCTTTGTTATTTCAACAGCCTCGGCGTGAAGTCTTTCCCTCTAAGATTTTACACACCGTCTTATCACGTTCAAGTTATCAAGATCTACGCTGCGTCCAGTGTCTAGCACGTGTTAATCTAGGGCAGAATCCCGAATCAGTGATTGATATTCACTGGGTTTGCGGGGTCGCTTTCCCACTCGTTCCTGTGTTCGTTTACCCTAGTGCAGAGTTCTCTAGACGTTTTTCCAATGTAAACACCCGTGCAACCGTTGCAGTTTGAAGTCCGAATTGCGAAATGTGTTATCTGAAGTGGATTTCTGCAAAATTTGTGGAAAACACGTCAAGGTTTTGGCCGCACTGACCGAGCACATAGAAGAACGACAAGTACGTAAATTCAGCACTTTATTGACTTCAAAAGATAAATGTACCTCTGCTAGTTCTTTTGATGACAGGGCTCGACAATATTCTAAAGTATTTAATTCATTAGATAGGCAAACCGAATAAAGATTGTTGGAAAAGGGCTTAAACTTCTCGTTAAGTACAAAATTCCTAAAATCTGAGGATGTTATTCCTTGCGTAGAATCCGCCCTCAACCAGCTATCTAAAATTCAGGCAGATGCACTGCGAAACGGTATATCTAATATTATCAAAAAACAACAACCAGAAATGATGAACCTTACGCGGGATGAACAATAAGCACTTCATAAATTGGGAAAAGAAGAAGAAATATTGATCACTAATGCAGATAAAGGTAAGGCAACTGTGATTCTTTCTAAAAGTGATTATAGAGATAAGGCAGAGTCACACGTTGCTGAAGGTCCGTATCAGGTTATTGACCACCTTAGAGCTACGACCATTATGAATAACCGTAAAAGGGTTGTTTCAAGATACCAGCGAGGAATTAAGGAAAACCTTGTTCAAAGATTATGGTTCATGCTCTACCCAAAGTCTTTTCAGACAATCAGGTTCTATGGACTTCCGAAGATACATAAGGTAGGCATCCCCTTAAGGCCCATTGTAGACGGCATTGAATCCCCAACACACGAATTGGCTAAGCACCTTGCTCAGCTTTTGAAAACATTAGTTGGTAACACGCATTCTTTTATTAAAAACTTGTTTGATGTTGTTCGTCGCTTGAGTACCGTAACAATTGGGGAGGATGAGATGATGGATAGTTTTGACGTAAGCTCCTTGTTCACGAATGTTGACACTACAAGCGCTTTAGAATTAGTGAGGAAATCACTCAACTCCGATATAACCCTGAAGGATGGTATCAACATGAGTGTACAACAAATCATCAACGGTGTAGCAATTTGTCTAAATATGAACCACTTCTTATTTAATAGAGAGCTATACAAGCAAAACGATGGTTTAGCGATGGGCTCACCCAGTTCTCCAGTGCTAGCAATGATGCAGATAAGAGACGAGCTCATAAAGAAGTCAGTCGCCGATTTGCAAATCATGGTTACCCCAAGAGCCTAATTAAGCGCCAATTGAACCGAGTTAAACATCCGCAACCGAAGACGGAAAAAGTTTGGCGAGCTACGGTATCTCTACCGTATGTCAAAAGCGCCTCCGAAGGAATAAGTCGAATGTTGAATAGCGCAGGTATTACAGTAACATATAAGGCGGGTAGAACTCTCCGCTCCGTATTAATGCATCTCAAAGATAAGACTCCTATAGGTTGTGCATCTACAAAATCAACTGAAAGGGTTGCACGGGTGTTTACATTGGAAAAACGTCTAGAGAACTCTGCACTAGGGTAAACGAACACAGGAACGAGTGGGAAAGCGACCCTGCAAACCCAGTGAATATCAATCACTGATTCGGGATTCTGCCCTAGATTAACACGTGCTAGACACTGGACGCAGCTTAGATCTTGATAACGTGAAAGTGATAAGACGTGGTGTAAAATCTTAGAGGGAAAGACTTCACGCCGAGGCTGTTGAAATAACAAAGGCTGGGGCGAATGTGGAGAACAAGTTGGATGGGGCGGATATCTCAACTATCTGGCGTTCGGTTTTGCAGCGGATAAGGATTAACGAACATCACACCTAATACGCACATGGTTGCGTAAGCAGTGTGTCAGCAGACGCTGACCTGTGCAATTAATAAATAATTAGGGATGAACACAGCAATAAGGAGGTGTGATCAATTATCTTGATCTCCACTGTCTAGCTTAGAGAACTCAGGATTGGTCAAGAGAATGCCATTTAAACCTGAACACTGTTCGTACCGACACCCGTGGTCTGACAAAGCTTCTGTGTTCAGAAGCGAAACATTACCAAAAACTTACTATAACCGATTCATTGCAAACTTTATTTTCTTGATTATGGACTCCTGTTCGGTCTCGAATATTTTCAAATACTCTAGAACACATCAGTTTTTCGTGTCAAACTTATGATTGATTACACTGAAACTTCCTGAGTGGCAGACAAGCTGTTGATTTGAGTTTAGATTGTCTTTACTGATACTGCCACAATTTTCTTCATGGTCTCTCTCCTTAATCCATCCCAATTTACACATTGGGATATCAAAATGATATGCCTGATTTCTTTGTTAAATTTTGAATTTGTTTCATTTAGAAAATGAGAGGGATTGCTCAGGTGTGGTCAAATATGTTGTTGATCACGACCTTCTGCCCTTGCTTGTGTTCTGTTTCTGCAGAAAGTGTTGCGAATGCTTCGCCTTGGACCTGCGAATTGATTTTCTCACCGGTACGTGACTGATACCAAGGCTTGATATACCATGAATGTAATTATATACAATACTCTAAAGTTGTAACAGGATTTATCTACGTGTATTGCAATCATATAATCAATGCTATATTTTCCTTCAATTCCGTTAGCTGGCACTTTGGCACATCCGAACGTAGATAGCTTTCAACCAATGATGTCCTTTTCATTCATATATCCATAAAATATCTTTAAGTCTCATTAACAAGAACTTGCGTTTCACTTACTTGATCACATCCCTTTAGCGCAGTATATTTGGGTGAAACCCCCTGTATGATAGAAAAAGTTGATTGTAACACGTTTTAAGTCGAATAGACTTTTACGGAGTCAGATGCGCGCAGACAGTCGAGACTTCAAAAGAAACGGCATCGCAGCTAAAACTGTAGTAGTAAAACTGTGTAGTAAAAACAGAATCAGATGTTACATGATGATTACATGGCTTTACTGCTGATTTGCGCTTTTGAAACGAGAACAGAATGGCACGTGTGATTGAAGCGTGTTTGTGAGAGGATGGGAACATCACTGTATATTTAGAACCTGTCAGTTTGAACTAGTAAATCTTTCTGAATTACTTGGTTTAACCCTTGTGATAAACGTTTTGCTTTAACACTAAGATTGATAAGCGGATTCACAGAGCAACTGCTATGTCGCCCCGTTTGAATTCTTTTATCTAGCGGTGCCGTAAATTGACTTGAAGAAGAAGATGAAGGTTTACACATGTATAATTGGGTTGAACGCATAACGATGAGCCAAAATGCCCATTTGTATACAAGCCCTACTTGTTTACCATTTTCCCACAGTTTCAAGCGCATGCAAATCCTGGTCTTACTGTAGCTACCTGATGAGTACGAACAGCACGAAACCGGTCGTTGGGAGTGTGTGACGGTGACTGACTTACTTGAGTTTCTGGAGGAACATAGGGCCTCGGCAACTTTTCTCCACTTTGGTCTGTCCATAGCAGCCAGTTTGATATCGTTCCAGTTAAGTCCACACTTGCGGATTTCTTCTTCACAGGAGCGCTTCCAAGATAGCCTTGGGCGTCCGACCCCTCTCTTTCCGATTGGGTTCCATGCCAGAGCATGACGCGTGAAGTCATCATAAGGTTTCCGCAAGGTGTGCCCAACCTATCTCCACTTTCTTCTACTGATCTGCTGGGCGATCGGGTCCTCAGCAGCAATCTGTCACAGGTCTTGATTCCTCATCTTTTCTGGCCATTTTACCCGAACAATTCGACGAAGGCAATTATTGTGGAATGATTGCAATCGGCCAGAAGACTTTGCTGTCACTCGCCAGGTTTCCGATCCATAGAGTAGCACGGATTTTACGTTGCTTCTGAATATACGGAGTTTCGTGCGTTTTGATAGAACCTTTGACTCCCAAATGGGTTTCAAAGCTATGAACGCGTATCTTGCTTTGCCGATTCTGGCGACTATATCTTCGTCCGTGCCACCACTTATTGAAACAATGCTGCCGAGGTAGACGAATTGCGTGACGTCTTTGACTGCTCTACCACTGATGGTGATTGATGGGTGCTCATCAGTTAGCACACGGAGGACTTCTGTTTTTTTGGTATTCACGCGTAGTCCTGCATATGAAGCAAAGTGTGCTAGTCTATCGGTCTTTCTCTGAAGACGTTGGGGGTCACGTGATATCAAGCAGACATCATCAGCGTATTCCAGATCCTCCAAATGCTCGGATTCCTTCCAATCGATACCATTCCTCTCACCTTTTACTGTCTGTTTCATTATCCAGTCTATTACCAACAGAAAAATCATTGGGGACAACAGGCATCCTGGCGAACGCCAGTCTCAACTGCAAATGGATCGGTCAGTCTTCCGTTGTGAATTACCTGACAGGAGGCACCTTCATACAGCTGCTTTATGAGGTCCATGTACAGCGGTGGGACCCCATAGTGTGGCAAAAGCTTCCATATGAATTCGCGGTCCACACTGTCGAAGGCTTTCTCAAAATCTATGAAGTTGAGGCAAAGAGGCGATTGCCATTCAATGCTTTGTTCAATTATTATGCGGAGGGTCGCAATTTGGTCGATGCCAGACTTTTGTTTTCTGAAGCCTGATTGCTCTGGCCGTAACACTTGGTCGATAGCGTCGCGCAAACGCATAAGGATGATGCGTGTAAGTACTTTACTAGGGACTGAGAGCAGCATGATACCTCGCCAGTTTTTGCATAGCCTCAGATCCCCTTTCTTAGGAAGTTTGACCAAATGACCTCTCTTCCAATCATTTGGGACCCGTCTTTCTGACCAGATTTTCTGCAGCAGAAGAAGTAACATATCAGCCGAGGTGTCCAAATCAGCCTTCAGAGCTTCTGGTGGAATCCCATCTGGACCTGGTGCTTTGCCATTCTTTGGCAAAAAGGATTTCATTTCGACCGGGGGGTCGGTGTTTACGTCTAGCAAATTTGCTGCAGGTGGGATGTCAGTGACTGAAGTAGGTGCTGGTCGATTTAGGAGTTCCTTGAAGTGCTCCATCCATCGCTTTCTTTGCACCGATTCCTGACTGATAAGGTTACCTTCACCGTCTTTTATTATTTTGCCGTAAGGTATTTTCCTTCCTGATAAGGTTCTGGTAATGTTGTAGACGGTGTTCAGGTCTCTCTTTTCTGCTGCATTTTCCGCCTCCGTTGCCAGCATTTCATAGAACCGCCTCTTGTTAC
Organism: Atriophallophorus winterbourni; assembly: GCA_013407085.1. Lineage (NCBI taxonomy): Eukaryota > Metazoa > Platyhelminthes > Trematoda > Plagiorchiida > Microphallidae > Atriophallophorus > Atriophallophorus winterbourni. The sequence goes on along the minus strand of JACCGJ010021939.1, from coordinate 14,899 downwards.
TTCTGGCACTTCGTTTCACGTCTTTATTTAGGGAGCCGTATTGTTCGATCAGTTGGTTTTTCTGCTTGGTGTCCTTACACCGGAGGATCTGTTGTTTCAGCTGCCTTCTCGAGTTGATCAGTGTCCAAGTCTCACTCGAGATCCACTCTTTGTCTTTCTTTACCCGTCTGCCAATTACGTGCTTACAAGTGTCTTGCCAACAGTCTTTCGGAGCGGTCCAGTGTTCATTTATTGGGAGTTCAGGGGTTAAGTTGTTGAGCGATTCGAATCTGTTTTTCAGTGAGATTGAGAAAATCTCTCTTGCATTTTGGTTCATGGATATAAGTTTAACCTCATTATACATGTGTTTGGCCACGTGAATGAAGATTTTCGTAGTACCAGCCTTACGCAAAAGTGGCATACAAGCGCTACTTCTTGATGCACGTTCTATGTTTACATTCGGTGTTGTGGCGAGCTTTAGGCCCGATCGATTCGTTTTCTGATTCGGTTTGTTCCTTTTTGATGGTGGAGCTTCCTCTTTGTTTTATATTTAAATGATTCCGTTTTCTTAAGAACAGATAAAGAGAAAGATACAGTAACCTCGCTATTTGATCAAGCAATACAATGTTTATCGGATGAAGACAAAAGTCTTGGTCAAATTCAACCGTTACTATGGCTAGTTCGTCGTGGCATAGGAGTTCATCATAGTGGACTTGTTCCGATTCTGAAGGAAATCGTAGAAATATTTTTTGCTAAAGGTTTATTAAAGGTAACGTTTTCATCTTCGTATGGTTGTTTGTGCGCAATGCTCTGCATTTAGATTGCGTAAACATGCAAAAGGAATATTTCAGTTTTATTTTAAACGTTGTAATCAATATTCGCTTAAGTTTGATTATCTGGACGATATGGCCACTTCAAATTATATAACTACAATTATAATACTCACACGCTTATTAATTTAGCCTTGGCAAACTTGCTGTAGAATTTATTTGTGCACTCGTTTCGAATTGCACAAATCTCGCTCGGTAATAATCAAATATCTGGTGTCATTTAGCTTAGTCTCTGTTCTCGCTTGCCAACTTTTATTTATCAAATGTGAAAATGTTTTCGGTCTATTTCAAGACGGTGATTATATGCTATTCTTATAGCGCTCCCTGAGCTAATGGATCATAATTTTAATGTTACGTTTCGTCTAACGATTATCATAGTAGCTTTTTACGATAGAAATAAATACGAACTGGATCTTACGTGAATCATAATCAGTTCATTTACAGCTTTTTCAATATTCCTTAATGTGTGAGAAATTGCAAATCCACCATTCTTGATAACCATCCCGTAATGTCGTCTTACTAGATATTCCTGAAATCATAGGTGTTTTATTGCACTCACCATAACACTGAGCAGTAGAGATTCATGGCAGACATTATGAATATTGTTGAGGTTGGCAAATTTCGCCTGCAACAATCTCCGAACTACACTGAAGTTGGTTCAAATCCGGTAATAGTGAATCTTCTATACCACGCCGGGACCAATGTTATGATGGATGAATCAATCAATCTATGCGTTTTTGTAAACCCAGCACTCAGGAAAACATAACAAGGCCGGAATGAAACGTTGATCGGGAGTCCAAGGTCCAAGCGCCCAGTGATGCGTTTCGAGCGTGGACATGGTTTGTATTTACATGGCAACTACAGAGTAAACCTGTGAGGGTACACCTTAATCGTGGAAAAGTTCATAGTGGGAACGACGGAAGTTGGTTTTAATGGGCGAGTCACACAATTTGAATTTAGTGAAGATGGGGTTTGTTGATGGCTTACCCAACAACAATTTCTCTCGGTGGTATGGGGAATGTTACAAAGCATAATCTCACAAAAGTGGTTATCCTGTCTGACATCAATTCAATGAAAAAGACCATCAGTGATTTATGATGAAGACTGTCAATCAGCAAACAAAGCATGTGTCTAAGATGACTTTAACGACCATCGTTGCATAAACAAGCAAAACATTCCACATACAAGATTAATATCAATACCAACCTATCAAATTGACACGATTCCTAAATTAGTTTCTCATACAATATCACCTCAAACAAAGTCACCAACCCACGTTCTTGTAACGACCAACTACCATAACTCGAACTCAATAGAAACGTTCAAATCTGGCTTCACTGGAGTCGAGCCAATCATTTTGTTCACACACGAAAAATTCGACCAAATGCATGTATACTAACGTAAATGTCTTTCCAAAGTGAACGAGCTGAATGGAATTTTATAATGATACGGGGCCAGATATTGTAGCGTTAACAGTGGTTCCAGTTATCGCTGTCTGATAATGGAAGCTGTCCGACACGTCTTTGTTCTGGCGTGGCCGTTTAAGTAATTGGGGGAGGAGTTGCGCCCTACTTCGTTTCTTTGTTCATTGCTCAGCATATTATGAGTGATGTACATATGGATTACTCCAACCCGGAATTGTCTAAATTTAGCAAATGTGAAGGACGCTTTCATCAGATTACCTCAAAAAGCTTGCTCTGATATATTTCTTATATACTACTTGTTTAGAAAATCTCATCCAGTAATCATTTCTAAGGAAGATAAAAGTGTATAATTACACGTTGACGGATGAGAAAATTTCTCGACATGAGTGAGCTTGCTTTGTATGATTATAACCTGTCAAACCGAAGCGCGATTTTTAAAACCGTCATTTTGGTACAATGGATTCAATTTCAATGTCCTTCTTTCCATTCTGAATTTTACTTTTTTAACCTATTTCCGAAGGTTCTTTATGTCACAGGAACGTTTGCCCTGGGATTGAACTTGCCAGCTCGGACCGTCCTCTTTACTACAGTGAGAGAGTTTGACAGCCGTCAGAATCGCACCATCTCTCCTGAAGAGTACATCCAGATGTCCGGTCGTGCTGGACGTCGTGGCAAAGACGATCATGGTACCGTTATTCTAATGTGGGACAATCACCTTTCATGGACGGATGTTCGTAATATACTATCAATGAAGCCTGACAATTTGGAATCTACCTTCCATTTGACCGAATATATGATATTAAATTCGATGCAACAAAATGGTGTAAACCCCGAAATGATGCTGGAGAAAAATTTCTACCAGTTTCAAAATAAATCCCGATTGTCACTTAAGGCGAAAGGTAAGTCATGACTTCACGTTTATCAAATTGGTTGCGACATTCTGGCTTTCATTTACCTCGATCTCTTATTCTTGTCCAAAAGTTAAAAAGCCAAATCACTCTAATCAATAAATTACCGGAGGAGGCGGTCAGGGTCCTACTTTGACTTCTTGATTGCCTTTAGGAATCACATACGCGCGCATCAAATCGTCATTATCATCCTCGCCATTTTTAGTGACAACATCACACCGGTAAAACTTATTCGATGCTTAAAGCCCATGCAACCATTGAAATATAATTTTCTAAAATATGGTAGAGGGCGAAAATTAAACAGCTTTGGATTCTACGGAAGAATAGGTATGAACAAAATGGAATGAGGTGCCTATACCACATTTGGAACATGCATCCTAGCAAACGTCGTGAATAAGTAGAGAGACATCAGCACAACAGTTTTCCCGCGACTCTCATTACAATGAATTACAAGCTTCCCTCGTTAATCCACTCGATATTACACAAGAATGGGCGAAACACTTCGATGAGATAATTACGCAAGACCGCCGCTGGAAACCTTCTCGAGACATATTCTGAAGCGTGTCTTGCCAGTGCGATAGCTGATTGCAAGCACGTCAGATGGATTCGCTTGTGGAACTGAATCCCAGAGGCTGATCTGAACACACAAGGTCTTTAGTTTCAATTATTGCGTTTCTTGAGACTTCAGAACGTCAAGCATTTGCGGGTGAGCGTAACGTGTTTCCCACCTACTTTTTAAACGTTATGTACTCACTTGTACAATCGGACTTCAACTAAAATCAACCATCACGCTCTCGATTATTAGCTGCAAAATATTCCATACAGATAACATGCGCCTTTTTGGGGGCTCAATAATATGCAGGCGAGGGATTGATCCTTCAACGGTGTTCACTAAGATTTTTAACTAGTAGTCACAAACGCGTTACGCGAACGGTATGTTTGGGTTTGAATATCGGTTTCTCCATCAAGCTGGACCTTTGGATCTAAAATTTTATTACAAAATGACCTGCAGTCAGACCTGCTAAGAAATTTCCAACTACTTGACTGAAACGTTCTCCTACGTTTTCGGTGCGATTTTCTACATTTTTGTTACTCATTTGGTAAGCAACCGTAATCAGATAACGGTGGGGCATCTCCGTTTACGGTCCCATCACAATATGCTCGGTCTTGTGCTATAATTTTGTGACCAAAAAGTCAGAAGAATCTTTTCGCAGTGCATCTCTGAATTTTGCTACATCATCGCTTGTACACATCGTCAAAAGCGTGATAATAACGGATGTTAAAAAATTGCAATAATATTGCGTACTGGCCACTTCATATAGTTTCTGGGATTGCCTTCGTGAAACGTTTTTGTGGAGAAAGGTATTATTGAAGTTACAGTAACTAGCGCCCAGCATACATATGGCAGGCTTGTACGTGGGATAACGCATTCCATAATCCAGAAATATTTGCACCAAAGCATTATCAGGATTCTTTTAGACAAAGCGATATCGTGTAGAGTGTGGCCTTTGTTCACTTTAAAGGCTGAGATTGTTTACACGCTAATTTGGTTTTGTAGACCCTGGGTCAACTCCACTGCAATCACCATCGAAGGAAAGCCTGTTCTTTGTGGATGAGTTGCAAGCCCGCAAGTTTCTGCAACGACGTTTAGATTATTGCTCCAAAGATGATGTGCTTAGTTTCAAAGGTCGCGTTGCGTGCGAAATATCGACAGATAACGGGATCCTTCTGACGGAGCTTCTGCTTGAGGACCTATTCTCTCAATTGGAACCAACACAAATTGCTGGCGTTCTCTCTTGCTTCGTTGAAGAAAGGTTTCCCGCGTATACCATGAAAGTTCCGTTGAAGTCTGATATGGTGCAAGCGCTAACGAAAATAAAGGTTTGCATAACTTTCCTTATCGGGATTCGCTTATATTTAATGTTATTGATGTGACGGAACATTATGCACCTGGTTAATTTTCATTGTGATTGTACGATAAATTCCAATCTTCCAGACCTGATCGATCTTTGTATTTTAAGGGTTGTGTGCAAAACTTCAGGTCGATTTCTACCACACAAAGCGAATTGATAAATGATTCAACGGTGATAGCATAACGATCTTATAACACATTGATATCAATTTCGATTGCCAAATATAGCCAGAGATAATTCACTTTCTAATTCTCGTTCTTTATAAATTCATTTATAACTTATTTATAAAATTTGCACGGCTTAAATTATTAGTTCGAAATCAAGGTAATTCAAAGTTTTAGCTGGTTTGAAACGCGTCCACTGAAAAATAACCATCGAAAAGTGAAAAATAAAATTTAAGTGTATACAAACAACATAAGTAATTAGATTAAACAGTTTAAACGTATTTGAACATCGAATGATCAACTAAAAACTCGTCTAATTTAGTTTTAGACATATACAGGCTGGTTGAGGGAATAACTGTCTAAAACTGACGGTTCCAAGTTAAGGAGACGCGGACAGAAGAAAACTACTATTTACACTTTAGGCGTGAATGGGATAACTCTAGCGTATAATTATGGATTGCATTGTTTGACGCAAGATTTAACAAGTTACTCTTCATGCTGTACGATAAAAGCGTTCGGAGAGAATATTGCCAATAATTTTAGTATTCTATTAGCGATCATCCTTTGGTGTGCGAGCACAATTCACTGATATTTGTTCATCGAGGACGCTTGTTGAATGCGCCGATTATCTGGAAGTGAATGTCAAATAAATTGAGCTGATGCTATAACAAGAATTGGTTATTGTAATTTTGTGAGCGACTCTATATGCCACGTCATATGGGTTAGAAAATAATTGGTGTGGTTATTAACCATTTTGATCGGTTAGACCAGACAATGAAGAAAATAATTTTAATTATTATTAAGCGTATTATTCAAGTTTCAGAAGAAAGCAGGGTTTCTTTCTCGCCTGGCAGCTGAGTGTCGCATTGGTAGTGTGGAATCTTTCGGCCAAAGAGTCGATTATTTCGCTGGTGGAAAAAAATATGTCAAACAGTTCACGGGGGAACTGATGGAAGTCGCGCGTTCGTGGGCCAAGGGAGTCAGTTTTGCCGAACTTTTGGAAATTACCTCCATGTTCGAAGGAAGTATCATTCGATGTTTGCGCCGGTTACATGAAGTGCTACATCAGATGGAAAAAGCGGCCAATATCGCGGGAAAAATCGAATTACAAATGAAGTTTTCTCATGGTAATACATACGGTTTCTGTAGTCGATTTCCTAAGGCATTGTGATTTCAAAGATGCATTACTTGATTATTCCAACGCCTAACTTGTTTCTCGCTATTGCACGCAATGTCAAATGTTGGCATAGTCGGCATATTTCAAAGATTGGGGTATGGTTGTCGAGTGCGCTTGAAAAGTTTGGTTTAGCTGATGTTTTTGTAATAAGCTTGCTTTCTTTGCAGTGTTTCCTCTGCAGCTAGTTCATATATTAAAATTTGCTGTAGGGTGATTCAGTGGGAAATTGTTGAATAACGTGTGGCCTTGAGCTAAGCAATGCGATGAAATTGCACTTAATCATAGGAGTGCACATAATAAAAAGGGTTTTAGTGCTGCATAGCGATTACTTCACATGTGCAAGCGGAATTTGTTCACACGATCTTTGGGGGCACTTTTGAATCGGTGAATTGAAATACACCCATCTGTCAAAATTATCACCGAGTATGGTGTCTGAGCGTATTGGGAAACTAAGTCACACAAAATTGCACGAGGTGTTATTGCGATGTCTGACGTTGCTATGATCTCAACGAAATTTTGCAGATTTATTTGCGCACTTCACACGATAGAAACCTGCCCCCAACAGCAACGATCTGTCATTATTTTTGAGAACTGCCGAAAATTGGGTAAACAGAAATCATTGTGGTATTCATGCTAACCACATTTTGGCACTTTGCTAGAATCGTACATACAGGGATGATCTTTTCATAACATATGTTCGATAGCATTTGTATTTATGATGTAAATGGGAGAGTTGTTATTTGTCTTCTTTTGTAGATGTCAACCATGGATGTAAATAAAAAATCGTACAGCGGTTTCATGCTCCACAACTTCATAAGTGACTAAGCAGTCCGATTGTGGAGGAAAAGTCTTTCCCGCAGCGCTTACAATGATTGGCAGTACTCGCTCGAAAGATGTCAGATGCACGCTGACTGCCTGATATACTATTGTCACATAAGAGCAGTATCTTCTATTTCCCGGCATGCAAATGACGCTTTACACAATGAAATTAAAGTCATCAGTTAAGAGCACGTTCTTTCTAGCTCGTGAAATCAATGTCAAGATCTTTCACAACTATATAGCAAGCGTCTTCGTGCTGTGTGTGGTCTGTTCAACGGTTGACTTTCTGTTTTCAACTAACCATGAAGAACATCTTTTTGAATATGATCATTTTGCAGTCTGTACGCATGATCCAACCAACTTGGACGGCGCTGTCGTATTAAGGTGAACGTCATCTGTAGACGAGCTTTAGAAATCACTTAATCATGCGTTACTCTTTCCACCCACGTTATGTTCTAGATAAGATGGATGTCATTTAAATGGAAAGCATTCATCTTCCCTTCGTGTCTTACGTGAATGATCTAGGTTTCACTGCTGTACATTCAGTACGCACACGCTGTATACCATCATTTTTGTTTTCACAGTCAACAGACGGTCACCTAGAAAATAAGGATTTCTAAATAATTAATTGCTATTTCAAGAGCCCTGTTTCCATTATATGAATCAATTTCTGGTTGTTAGCTGGAGTTGCTATTGAAATAAGACGAGGTTTTGTCGTACCGTACGGCGCATTATTTTGAGCATCTCATTATCAGGGTATACTGATCTTACACCTACACGTAAAATGATATATTATATCTTGTTGGAGTCCCCTCGAAGTCAGCTTTTTGAATTATTCACTCTACGCTTTTGCACACACCACGGAACAGTGCTGCACACAACCCAGACAGGATGACTCCGAAAAGGATATAAAGCGAATTGGGCTGCATGTGTACGGTTGGCGAAATGTTCGAAGTCCTAAGGCAAAGTCTTTCAAGTCGATAATGTTTGAAAGTGCACGCAAAATGCGACAAATCGCTGGACATAATTGTCCCGGTGTTTGTTACGTTTGCAAGGTTTGCAAGGCCAAACCAACAGCGTCATCCTCGGAGGTATAAACCTCTGAGTATGAAATTGAGACGCGTCTAAATGAACTGGACAAACACTGAATGAACTAATAAAAAACTTCATAAAGGCAACATCATTACCTGACTTAGAGGTTACTGCCAAAGAGTCGATAGAAAATCCATGATACTCGGACAGGCCAACATTTGCCCAGATAAAGCCGCAGATGATGTCTAAAACGGTTAATTATTCGCAGGACCAGTGACTTGTGAAAGGAAAAAGGACTCAACAAAACTAGTTCCATAAAGACCGACTCAAATTATGAACCAAAATCCGCGGTTATAAACCTTAGTGTTATATGTACCAAGGTGGCCAATTCACGGTACACGCTGTACCAATCTAAGCAAAAACATGACTTAGTTAAGTGGTATAAACTTTGTTATCAGATGAGACAGTCCGCAGTTAATGCCTCGTCAAAAGTTTAGCTAAACCGCCACCTGAATTCTTACAAAGATGATCCTCGCCTTTTACGAATAACGCTGCAATCTACGGAGGACATGGAAAACGTCCTCTTAAATGCTTACCTTCTTAGAGGTGTTCCAGAGTCCACATGTCGTATCCATGCAGATCTATCATGGTAAGAGTAAAACCCGAGAAGAAAATAATTCACGAATTATTGTATTTCTAAGCGTTCCTAAGATGGTGCTGACGGACCTCCTCAAGAAGAGTCTGAGCACGATCACAAACAGTGGAAATACGTAGCCCAAACAATTGGTAATAAAATGCCATAATTGTGTATGCTTTTAGGATACCGCGGTCAGCCAACGTTAAAGGGCAAGGTCCTGGCACTTTAAAGCTAACCCCATTGACAACTGACATGTTTAATAGTATGAAACGTGAATGGAAAGCTTGTGGAAGTAGCCTACCCCCAGGATAATAGCCAGGAGCAAGCAAACTGATAGTACCGACCCATCAAAGCCTAGTGACTGAATAGCTCCAAAATCTTTGGCACTCCGATTCTAACCGAGTCGGCTCATTAATAACCTTTCATGATTTGAAAACTATAAGCATTATAAGTTGTTTGTATACAAATGAGCAAAGACTTTCGTACAAATGTGAGTAGTTACCCGAGAAATGCTTACACTATTTACATGATATTATCGATAATACCGGAACATGGTATTATTCCCAATTGTTTGAAACGGAGGTGTCTATTCCAAATAGCAATTTGATAAGCAACGATTGAGAGATAATCGGCAACAGTGTTGCTCCTTATTAAGATGATCGCCTCCATTGCCGTCCAATAGATAACACAGAATTCACCCTAAACGAAACAATTCGGTGTTCTTTAACGCTGATACATTTTCAAGTTTGCACGATTGGTGTGGTCCACAGGTCTCCTTCATCTATGGAATTGTACAATGAATGGTTGATCCAAGTTCTTCAGCGCAAGCAACAATGTTTATTATGGGCGATTTTAACCAGCCTACTTTTTATCTCAGAGACATTCACTCCCCACAAACGCTCGAATACCGATTTTGAGAGGCACTAGATTCAGTTCCTTTATACATCCATTTTCACGAATGCACTCGGAGATGAGGTTCTGACCGTCCATCCGTCATGGATTTGGTGTCAACATCGGAAGAACATTCTTTCGAATCGATCGGATTCCAGGCTTCGCTGGGTCTTAGTGACCATTCAGTGCTTGCGTTCTACTATGTTTGCAGTACACATCAATTTCGTGTTTGCAACGGGATTTTTCGCCGTGTAGATAAATTAGCCCTAAGTAAATCGCTTGTGGAATTTCAGCATTGGCAGACAGACCACATACGCCTTGACTCGCAATGGAACGAACTTGTGTACTTTCTGAAACTGAATATTGACGAGAACTCGCAGATCGTTCCTAAAAATCCGAACATGAACTTCGTTTTATTGTCCACAGCAGCACAAAATGTGGATAGCGCTGAAGCGAACATGGTAGATGCAGCATCAAGCTAAATATACTTCTACTTTATAAACATTTCCTTCTATTACGCAACAAAGTGCGAGTTGGTGAAATGATAAGAAAGCGCTCCGGTTGATACTGCTGTGCAAAATGATTCATGAACGCGCAATCAAAAATTAATCCATGTATTTTTGCCGTCCATAATGGTGAAAATCACACTGATACCGAGATAGAAACTGCAAATGCTCTCGCGATATATTACTCTGAAGTGTTCGTGCCACAGGTTTTAAAAGAAGGTTGTATGTTTTCGCTAGCGCCACATTGATTTCGATCTCATCGCTTTCGTCTACAAAATCACCTCATAGCGTTAGACGCCTGGAAGAAGAAGACGGATATAGGTTCTTGTATTCTCGTCTGTTACTTTGACATTTCTAAGGATTTCGACAGAGTCACTCACCATTTGATTCTTCAAAAACGGATGCGCTTAGGAATATGTGAACCACTCATCTTATGGTTGTGCTACTACCTGCCAGATCGCCACGACGGAGTAAAAGTAAACGGAGTGCTATCCAAAATGTTCAAAACCACCAGTAGAGTCCCACAAGGATCCGTGCTTGGTCTGCTCCTATTTCTGAACTACATACACGATTTACCTCCGTTCTATAATCCAAAATTGTCTTGTTCGCGTATTTTATGAAAATTTAGACGCACATAAGTTCTGCAGATGATTGTGAGAAACTGTAAATGGATTTGGACAATGTGTCAATTTGGGCGGCCATAAAAGATATGACATTTAACATATGGAACAGTAAGATGCTCCACTTGTCAAGAATGTTCCTTGTATATACCGATTTGGAACTCAAAACTTGACGTAGAATTTGTTGGAATATTGATAAGTGGAAACCTAAGGAGGACGGTGCATTGCCAGAATATATATCGACAGGCCAACAGATTGTTTAGTTTCTTTCGAAAAATATTTAAATGATCTCGCTGGTAACGTTACCTAGGATAATGAACGCCTCCTTTCGCCCTCTGATCGAGTATGCGCTAGTGATCTGGGCCCGTTGGCTGCGAAAATATATTGCTCTCCTTGATATAATCTATCACAGGGCAACAACGTTATTGATTGGTGTTCGCAACGTTCCGAACACCGAAATATTGCGACGTCTGTGTCTATGTGACTTTACTCAAAGGAGGATACGACGCGGTATTATTCTGACCAATAGCATTGTCTCGAGAAGGACTGCCACTAAACCACTTGCTTAATGGACGTGATGGGAAAATGACACGCCGGCATTCCTTATCCCTTTAAGTCACAATTTTTTGTTTTGATAGTAAGCGCCATTTTTTCGTGGTACGTGCTATATATCTTTGGATTTCCCGACCCAAACATGTGGTTGGTTCTACTTTCCTGGCGGTGTTAAAAGCGAAATTTGACCAACAAATGCAAAAGAATATCATTCCTGAGCCTTACGTTCAATATTCTCTATTCCTTTTATACTATTATACTTTTCACATTGTCATTCATACCGTCATCCTGCGGTGTCGTAAAATATTGACTTTTTAACCATAAACCCTTGAATCCTTTAATCGACGTAGTGGTAGCGATGTTTACTAACCGTTGCTCGTCATGGGGTTAATTAATAGCACTTTAGCGAATTCTCGAAACCGAAAATACGATTTTTTACTCTTTTTTCAATTTTTCAGCCAAGGTGCTCATCAAGCGCGATATTGTCTTCTCAACCATGTATGATTAATGGAACGCGCAAGAATATTAATGACAAAATTTTAAAGTTAAAAGACTTACGAACTTTATCTCTATTTTTATTCTGCTGTTTTCTGCTTAAAAGGACCACCCTATTATTTTTTAACATACTCTCTACGTTTTCTATTTCTATACTGCTTTTAGTTTACAAACTATTTTTAGAAAAACAAATCGCAAAACTATTATTTTAGATTTGAACTTTACAATAAATTTTGATTCATAGATGAAGAAATACGGTCATGCATTTCCGAACGAGATTACTGGATTTGTGCGTTTTGCGAATTTGCGTTTACGGTAAAATCTCTTTGAATTATCCATTCAAATAAGGAAATTAGGCGGAGGTTTTCATTTGCTCAGTACCGGTTGTGTGATTCAAGTCCCGAAATGACGTACGTGGTAAAACTATCTGGTAATCCAAGTTTGTTAATCAAATGCTGTACAAATGCTTTCGCAATCGTTTGGTCCCGATATGAGGGATGGAAACGGCAAATGGACTACGAATGAAGCGATCAACACTCATCAAGATATAAGAAAAACCACTTGTAATGACTAATGAACCTCCACGATCCAAATGAACTTGATGAATGCGATCACTGACAGGATTTAAAAAAACATCTATTCAGTTGAGCTCAAATCAATTATTCCTTAACGTCTTCACACCGTGTTTGAACTCGTCTACTCGCCCAAGCCGTCGGATTTTCAAGAATTCATGGTATAAAAACAGCTTGTTGCTGTACAACACTGTATGTAGGGTGGAATTAGTACGCATAAATGTATCCAATTTGTTTCTGAAAATCCTTTCACTAGACGATTGTACAATATCTAACGGTAAAGTGTTCCATAAGAAACACGCGCACGTAATAGAAGAACCGAAGGCAGTTCTGTTGAGAATGTTGACTATGTAATGCTAGCGGATGATTACGTGTGGTATGGCTTGACCAGGAGGCGAAATCGTTGCCTCATAGAGTGCCTCTTTGTGCTCATTATTTTATAAGTTAGGATTAGATCCAATCGAACCAGTCTGCGAGGCAGTGTGTCCAAATTAAGATGAACCAGTAGATCCTCTTATTGAACGTTGCGGAGACAGCTGAACAATTTTGTTGCTCTGCGATAAATTCTCTCGAGCAGCTTGATGTCCTCCGTAGCATTGGTACCCAAGTTTGCACTAATTAATTCATCACTGGTTTAATATACGTATTTTGCGTTCGGAAATGTTTAACGTTAAAAATGTCCGAAAATGCGCCGAAGCAAATCTAGCATGGAACAAGCTCAGTTGTACGCTGCTTCGCATTGCATGCCATTCTTAAGAGTTCCACAAATTGATTCGCCGAGGTCCTTTTATTTTCTTCTCCATTACATTTGTTGCGATTCAAGTTTGTAGAAGAATGGGAAACTACGCGCAAACTATCCACGCTTGACGTGATTCGCCATCAAAGTTTAGCATCATCCGCAACGAGAAACATTTTTGCTGTGACAAGTTTCTGGAGGTTGTAGATGTAGACCAAAACAGCACCGGACCAAGTCCCGAAACTTGTCGGACAACGCTTCCGTCTTCGACTTCCCTAGTCCTCACACCATCGGTACGTACAGCTGCCTTGCGATCAAGAATGTATCTTCTTAGCCAGGTATGAAGGCACCCATTATTACCAACATCCAGCAGCTTGCTCAAATGCATGCATGCAACCAGCCTCGTCCATTGTCTCTAGTAAGTTAGTCAAGCAAGTACGAGACTACCGAAATCCGTGTTGCTCTATGGACAATAAGTTTTGGTTTCAAGATGACTTACAATTCTTTCGCACACAATTGGTTTTGCTCTGTGATCACTGGAAGTAGTGTAACAAGGCTTTGATTTTCTTGATCAGAACGAGTTCCACCTTTGTAGATGGGTTTTATGATTCCTCTATTCCAGTCAGCCGGTCAAATACCCTTCCTCAAACCATGTTCAAGTAAATCGCAAATGTGGTTCGCACAATTGACTGCCGCATAACTTTAGGATTGCAGGTTTGATTATGTCAGCTCCCGTGGACGTATTGATATTCAACCTACCAAGTCGGTGTTGCACTATTTCAGAATTGATGTAAATAGTCTCCGGCACAATTTGTGTTGACAATTCCGATGACTGTAATGCATCTTTGGGGGTGAACACTGGTGAATAAAATCCGGCTAGATCGTTAGCGGTTTCCAGCACAAATTCAGTTAGTCCGTTATCTGTCATAATAGGAAAAACGCTGGGTTTTAACCTCGAAGTTTTGTTCTCGGTTAGATAAATTAATTTGTAATTTCGCTGCATTCTCACTGCCAGCTGAAGCTGGTGATATATTTTATCCTTCCAGATGAGATTTGTGACTTGATTCCGCAATTCGCGAAAGTTTTCAGGTCGATTCTGTTCTGGCGACCATATGAATTGCCCAAGCCAAATTTCGCTTTGTCAACAGTTTTCTAGTTAGATTGCGAATTCCTAAGTGGGGTTCGTTGCGATTATGTTTCGGGACTTGTTTAAAAGTTAAATGTATCGTGTTGGTGATGTAATTTGTCAGGGTTGTGCGATGCGAGTCCGATCACTGTAATTTATATTATGTTAATAGAAAGCCACCATTGTATCCATCAATCCACTTTTCTATTTCGTTTTGTTTTCTTTACCATTCTACTGGCGTTCAACGACCGTGGCTTCAGATAATAAGACTGGTCTAGGATTCAAGGATTTATGGTTTAAAATGTTAATACTTTACATCACCACAGGATTACGGTATGAATAAAACACGAAAATTACAATAGTATAAAAGCAATAGATAATATCAAATGTAAGGCTCACGAATGATGTTCGTTTGCAAGTGCAAGTCCAATTTCGCTTTAAAAAATCGCCAGGCAAGGAGAGTCAACAACATGTTGTGGTATCAAATTCCAAAGATATAAAGGTCGTACGGCGGAAAA
>JACCGJ010021937.1:0-13798 GCA_013407085.1 Atriophallophorus winterbourni | reverse complement strand
AATACAACCCGGATAATCTCTTGGCTGCGCGATCGTTCAGGATTTCCAAAGCACAATAAGTAAAAATGTTTTGGTAGTAGTGGTTACTTCACTGACAGTGGTGATGCTTTTCCGAAGCTTTCCACCGAAAAAATTCTGGACGCTCGATTGGCTTGTATGCCACTTACCGTCCTGTGCAACTGAACTGAACTGAACTGAAGATCAGGACATGTTACTCTGAAAATTGCTAATTGAATGAACGCTCATTGAATAAAAAATTCAATACACAATGCTGTTATTCACACAAAATATCTTTAACCGCAATACCAAGATGCATCCACTTTTTTGAGGACAAAACTGAACTTGTAGAAACATCTCGTTTTACTTACCCAAAATAACTCTGAGTCGATGGAGCACATTTCAAAGCCTCAAATAGAGTTCATTTTACTTCGTATAATTTCACGACGTTTAGAATTTTTCACATGAAAAAAATTTCTTTGGCTGTTAGCAAAATGTTGTTTTTGACTACATCATGAGTCTTCATAACAGTATATACAGATTATTTATTTCATTCAAATTAATTCTTTCATAATTTTAAACTAGTTTTAAAATTTAATGTTTTCTATCGTGATGTCCGGTATATTAGATTCTCCAAGATTTAGAACTTTTCATTTTCTCAATTATCAGTTTTGATGTTTGAGCCGTAATTTTCTACTGAGGTGCAATCCACAAAATTTATTATTTATTCCGATTATTTTGAAGATCGTATACAATAATAGTTTCATTGAGCATGTTCCGTAATGCGTATAGATATACCAAATAACAATTTGCCTTGTCATTTTCTATTAAATCAAATATATACTTTAAAAATCATTTTAATTTCATTTTCACCAGTATTTTTTCTCGATTACAAAAACATTAAGTGTATATTTTACTCTGCATATATACTGAGAAGTATAATAGCATGTGAAGGAATTACGCATGTACATAACGTGGGAGGTATTACTGACTTACGTATTACTGTGTATGCTTCGCGTTGCGTTACCACTAACAATTATTAGTTTTCTGTCGTATTATTTTCTCCCTCGTATTGTTCGTTTGATATAAATCAGAGCAATGTTGTTTTACCGGAAAAAAGAGAAAATCGAGATTAGTATTACGAAAGCTTTTCAAATTGTGGTCCATCATCACGTGGGTTTTGTCAGACGTTCGCGAAAATTTCGTGCGAGTGCGTTCAGTCGATTTAAGCAAATCGACAAATGCGATCATAATGTAAAACGTTGATGAATATGTATTTGAATATTGAATTATTGAAGAATTATTTCAAAAAAAAATAATTCCTATGTAACCCCCATAGAGAGGTGGCTCTGTCAGCCATGCTCTATATACATTCTACGGTGCGTACCGACGTGCGCGCCGCACAGTACGGTCTTAGCGGGTCTCCCGGGTTTTCCGTTGTCACCGCTCTCCATGGATGCCGCGAGGGTTCTATCATTAGTTGTGTGGCTGGTGTGGACAGGTCTGAAAGGCTCTCGCCATTGACGGCGTTTCTGGTGTTGATGGGAAGGGAGAAGTGAAAAACGACAGGTTAGGTTTCGTATAAGAAAGTAGAACCGTGGTTGTCGGGAATCCCCGGACTGTGTCTGACTTGAGGTGTGCGGCATTTAATCGGTTGATGCTCACTGAGTTCATGACGCCGTTAGTTGTAATGGCCAAGTACTTGGCGCTGTGGAATATAACGATGTAGTGTCATTCATGAGGTGTTTCGAGGGGTCGTTTGCTTATGCCCACTCGTGGAACAACGTGAGGGTACGTTTTCAGATAGTCATCCATGTGGTTTGTGCTAGAGGTTATACGTGTAGGTGGGGCACAAATTTCTCTTATGGAGGACCGTAGGCGGAACACGTAAAGGGCAGTTGGTACCTCAACAAGGGGTGTAAAATTAGTCCGGATTTCGCTTAGGAGTCGGAGAGGAGTGCCATACACTATATCGGCTGCTGTTCAGCCAATATCCTCTTTCAGGGTGTTGCGAGAGCCTAGCAGAACCAACGGTAATTTACCGACCCGGGATACAGTGGATTCGGTGGCGATAAGCGCTGACCTTCAGTTGAGGGTGTCAAGCGTTGGACGATGCCATTGGCGGCTGGATGTTAAGCTGTTGTCCGAAAGTGTTCGCATCCCAGGTGACGATTCTGTTGTGCAAACAGATTGAACGTGAACTGAACTACGTGAATGGTTGGGGTCCGCGTGTGAATCGGTCGATGCATGCCAGTAGTCGAGTGGACCCACGAAACGGGGTTAACTGGCGGGCTAGATCAATATGGACATGTGGGAAGCTCCCATTTTATAATGATAGTTTGAGTTACTGCTTGAGGTTATTGCCTTACGTACGCTTCTACATCCACAGGTCTGTAACAGAAATACCTTTCTTTAACAAAGCCACTCTCCCAATGCTTACGTTATTTGTGCTGTGTGCATGGAACATCGGGAACTGTCGTGGTACGTGTATCAAGAAATGGTGAAAATATGTTTGGATAATTCAAACTGCTGTTCACTGTAATCATCTGTTCATTTTCATATCTGTCTATGGTGAGGCAACCTGACAGCATTTTAGCCAATTTAAAGTATATGACTGTGAGGCACCCGGCACGGATCACGATTGTGATTTAGTACATACATTCATCACGTAAGCCTGTTGATGAGCTTTGCATTCCATTCAAATCTTCCTAAACAATAGCTTGAGAGATTAGTTCCTTTCGCCATTTGCCTTCAGTTGCAAACGAGCACCATTGAATTTCGTTCGTATCGCTCTCATAATCTCATATTTAGACCTGGACTACTTCACACGTGGACCCTGATATGACGGTCATCGTTTAATACAAGCGACACTGTAGTGTAGGGTGATTCCAATAAAAACTATCGCTATTGTGGAACATTTTCACCCTTTCAATGTACATACTCCATGTAGTTGCCATCCTATTGCGCTTTTTATTCATTATAGTAAAATAAATTTATTCTATCGACATGATTCATAATTTAGACATTTATTTCAGCATTGGGATCTAGATGAGATCCCTTATCTCAAAGTATTATTTTAATGATCATGTATCCGAGAGTATCAACTCAGTCGTGGAAATTATGAAAATTTAAGCTTCTTGTCAGTGAAGGCAAAATGTGTGATGTTTTGCCAACCATTTCTGAAGATGTCGGGTCTTATGTGAGTTTGAACGAATTTTTGATGGTTCTCTTGAAATACTATACAAATGAATTATGCTTACATTTGAATTTACATCTTGTTAAGAAAATTAACAGTAAAATTTTCTAACGCTCAATCCAGTATAAAAATTGTAAGAAGCTATGAACCAGCTTCGTCTAAGCAGTTTGGATTATTGTTGCTCTCAGTTTCACACCGACATAATAAAGAGTATAATTTTGCACAAATGTTGCAATTCTTCGTGCACTTGCCATTTATTTAACAAAATTATTCTTCGGGTCGTATGACTCAACTCGGATTTACGACTATGCGTATCTGGCGTATGCTTTTTCTGTCATGAACATCACGCTTTGGAAATAGATAGTTTGATCTAGAATACAACATTGAGCCAGTTTGTACCGCTTCAGGATAACTATGTGCTCGGAATTTAGCAGCCAATGCTATTCATAATTTGAACCCTGATTGAACATCTTGCTCTATAATTTTACTTTGAAGCCAATCTTGATCTTAGCATATTAATAGTTTAGTGAATTCTGTGCTGCAATTAAGCCCGTTTCTATGGAAAATAGTATGCTGGTTATTGTGAATATGCTCTCTCTTAATAATGATGTTTTTCTTTTCTTATCTTCTGACGCACTAGCTAAGTTATTAATCTTGCATTCAATTGCTCCAAATATTGCTTTCGACTTTTATCTCGGTAGCTTAATACATCATGGACCATCTATTTGCTATGCGAAATTTTGCGACAGCTTCTCGAAGTGCAGTGTTCTCGAAACACCGGAGATTGCTTTTTCCCCTGCGCTACCACTACATTTGTGAGAGCTTTCCAGTGTGTAAATATAGGTCACTCCTCTCCAGGCTGTTGTTGACATTTTCACGGCGCATTTCTCCAATATTAATTATTTGAATATGGATCCTCGCGGCTCCCAAGCAATTGCCTTCAATCGAATTCACTCACATATTAAAAAAACTCAACGAATAAGTTCATGGTTCGGTTTTTCTATTCGTGAATGATACCCATTTTGTTGTGTTTTACAGAATAAGCGAGAATCCTCAGGCAGCAATGAAGGTGCCAATGTTGAAGAAATGCTTCTCAGTATGCTTGAAGAAAGGGATCGGCTGATGGACGGACTCAGGGAATCTCAAGAGCAGTTGACAATGCTACGGGAAAAGTTCATTGCGATTGAGAAGGAACGTGATGCTCTAAATAAGCAGCTGGCCAGTAATTTGCCACAGGTATGTTATAATTCATCGTGTTGTTTATTTTATTTTAAATTGATTAAAATGAAAGAGTTCATCTCTCATGATTGAGCACTATTTAGGATAGTCTGCTACAGCCAAACCGTCCCATGGCTTATGCAGCTAAAAGCGCTTATAAGCAACTTTTCCAAAGTTGGTGCAGCACGTCTTCACGTTGGGGTCCCAGCGATCAGATATCGCAGTGGTTAGAAACGCTTCAGGATATGTGGGGAAACCGTGTTCAATGGCGATCTTGTACTGAGCATCTTCCAGGAGTGTTTGCTTAGCCTTGTATGTTGTCAAGTGGAGTGACGAGGAAAGCTTGTCATAATGCATGACAGTGAAAGCTGCAAGGTAGCTGTCATGCTGATGTCGCTCTACTCGTTCGCAAAGCTTGATCAAATGCATGTTTCATTCGAGGTGTACTTGTTTTATCCATGTTTGTTTGTGTTTACTCTTCTATAGAATCCGTATCTGTTTCAGTTTCAACCTTCTCCATCTTTTACGATTTTACGATTTGTTCTGGTTGTGCGTTAGTTAAGCACTCAGTGCATAAAACCTGTGTAATGCTATTTCTAATGATGATGATGAGTCTGCTCAAGCATTTTCAAGAATCGATCAGATCCCATACATTGTATTTCAATGCGTTTGAGCGAGTTTCATGCGTACCAACGCTAAAAGGTTTTCCAGCTTTCCTCACGTATTTACACTCCTTCTAACCAGGAAATTTCATCGGACATTTAACGGCTTCTTTTATTTGTTTTCCACCTTTCTCATTCTGATTCTATTTCCAATGTTCAGCTTCAGATTGCCCGCATGAAGCGACGCAACTTACTGATTAGCATTTGCACCTAAATCGTTTCAGTACTGCGTACAATGTGTTTAGCGCATAATCAATTCTAATATCACAGAGAAGACTTACTTTCCTTAATCCCTTGAGTTCCTGGAGGAAAATAGGGCCTCGGCAACTTGTCTCTAGTTTGGTCTGTCCATAGCAGCTTGTTTGATGTATTTTCAGTTAAGTCCACACCTGCGGATTTCCTCTTCACACGAGCGCCTCAAAGATAGCCTTGGGCGTCCTACCCGTCTCTTCCCGATTGTGTTCCATACCAGAGCATGACGCGTGATGTCATCATAAGGTTTCCGCAAGGTGTGCCCGAACCCATCTCCACTTTCTTCTACTGATCTGCTGGGCGATCGGGTCCTCACCAGCAATCTGCCACAGGTCTTGATTCCTTATCTTTTCTGGCCATTTTACCCTAATAATTCGACGAAGGCAATTATTGTGGAATGATTTCAAGCGGCCAAAAGACTTTGCTGTCTCTCCCCAGGTTTCCGATCCATAGAGTAGCAACATGTCATACCACAGTAACATCTTCAATATCACAGAGAAGGGTGGCTTCCAATTTTTTTACGTAACTTTGTGTTCGCTTCTGAGTACATTCGCTTTAGCGACACGATATAATGTGGTTTAAAACGTAGCCCTTTACCCATGTTTCTTTTTCCTATTTACTCAAACGAAATTGTTCCACACACAACCACCCCACGTACAGGATGTTCTCCTGATGACCAAACGCCTGACCGAGTTGGAGGAATTGTTGAAAGAAAGCACGGAAGAAGTGAATGATCTGAAAGCCGAACGAAACAACACGAAGGTATGTTATCCAATGTATTGTAACACGATGAATGATTACCCATTCGTTCGTAGTATGTTGTATATTAATATTGCCAACTTCCTAAATGTTGGGGGATGTGAGCAACACATCACTTTGACCACGAATCACTATGCGATTCTGTGTTTGAACACCGTGGTTCGTTGTACGATCCCTATGCAACAGTGGCATTCAAGTATACACTTGTTTACCATTTATCCACTGTTTCATGGCTCACTGAACCTAATCTTACTGTCTCCACCTGATGACGGCAAACAGCCAGAAACCGGTAGTGGTGTGTAAGAGCGGGAAATGTGAGCAACACATCACTTTGATTTCCTAAATGTCTGTTCAGGCCTGTGAAATGTGATGGGACCTCATCATACGTGCAAAGTTTCACTCTTGCCATTTATCGACTATCTCAACGCAAATTAGCTTATCAATATTTTCAACTACACGAAGATGGGTTCAACTCACGGCCTTGAACAAAAATCCGCACTGGCTTGGCTTTCCACCCCCACCCCCCGACCTGTTTCGTGCCGTCTGGACTTAGCAAGTGGGGGCACTTCAATAAACATACACATGTCTTCCAAGGGTGGGAAAATATCAATCAAGGTTTGAACATATAAGCCTCTGTTGCATGAGGTTGACAAGACCAGCTTGTTCAATCACGTACCCACACATATGTGAATTCAAGGCAACTCAAGGTGTTTGATGGTCTAAAAAGCATCAAGCTTAAAATAAAAATGTATAAAATCAACATAAGCAATTAGATTAAACAGCATAGAAGTAGTTTGGAAACAAATAATTAATTAGAACCTCGTTGAATTTAGTTTTAAACTAATGCAAGTTGGTTAAATAAGGAACGATAGAAGGTAAACTATTTTAAGTAAAACAGAAACACGGAAAGAATAAAAATGTCTTCGACTATTAATGATGATGAAGAAAAAAAAACACAAGCTTTATCCATTGCTTGCATGGGGGCTAAGATACTGTCAGGTTGCCAAGGACTAGAAAGATGTGAGAAATGAAAATAGAATGGAACTGTTTAAGCAGGAATGGCGTATCATCAGCGCATAATCCATGATACAACTTACGCGTATCCTTTTGCGTGAGGAGTCTTTGTAATTAATGGCTTGGGGTATTAATTTTTATATAAAGCTTGAAAGGCAAAGAAAATACCGAACAGCGTGGTAGCTAAAACATGCCCTTGTTTGACGCCTAGGTGAATTTCAATAGCTGTCCAACTCACTCACTCAGTCCTCCGTGCCGAGTGGCACGTGAGGCGAAGACAACCCCACGCCAGTGTTTCCGGTCTGTCGCTACTTACGTTGCCGTCTGCACCGTGAATCCTTGTGCATATAGTTCGAGTTTCAACGTTCTGCGCCAAGTTTCGTTGGGCCGTCCCCTTTTTCGTTTACCTTGCGGAAGCCAGTGAATGGCTACCTTCGTATGCGAACTGGGATCCATCATGCAGACATAACCGAACCGTCCCAACCGTCGTCTTTTGACTACGGTAGATACCACCTCAAGACCATTTTTTCTCAGGAGCTCTTCATTCGAAATGGCGTGTGGCCAAAAAATCCGTAGAATCCTTCTCAAGCACCTAGTTTGAAACACGTTCATTCTGCGCTCAATGACAGCGGTCGTCTTCCAGCATTCCGATGCATACAGCAACACACACAGAACGTTGCACTTGAAGAGTCTGATCTTAGTGTTAATGCTGAGAGCGGAGGATTTCCAAATGGAATTCAGCATGCAGAATGCTTGGTTCGCCTTCCCGACCCTTCTCCTGACTTCATCTTCACAGTCACCATTTACAGTCAGTTTGCTCCGAAGGGAGACTGTATCTGTAACCTCACTGAGCGGTTGACCGTCCACTGGTGGTTGCTCTGGAACATTCTTCCGCATTACCTTGATTTGCCAGCGTTCATTTATAAACCCACCGTCTTGCCTTTCATACCAAGTTAGGAAGAAATAACGAGCTTAAGCAGTTTTTCAGGTCAGCCTATGAGATCAAGTATTTGGAAATGACCTTCAGTAATGAAGTAGTTAAATAACTTTTTCATTAATAAAGCTAGCGAATTCGCGACAATTCATGAACTTGTCTCAGGAAGAAAATCATGCAAAAGATTGATTTTTCTCGAGAACATACATAGTTTCATACACAAATACATGCATACATACATGCATACATACATACATACATACATACATACATACATACATACATACATACATACATACATACATACATACATACATACATACATACATACATACATACATACATACATACATACATACATACATACCTGCATACATACGTACTTCTTATGCAAACTAGATTCCTTTTCTATAGCGGACAATACATGTTCGTCTTTAAGCGCCCTGCGTGGTTGACCGAAAAACACTTCATGTTTGGGTATTCGATCATGTCTCTCTGTAAGATCCCTATGTAACAATTTCATTCAAGTAAACCTTTGTTTACCGCTTTAACCTTTGTTTCACGGCTTTCTGATCCTGATCTTATTGTCCCTACCTGATAGCAGCAAATAGCCAGAAACCGGTTCTGTGTGTAACTAATTTTGACGTAAGCACCGCCATATGTACGTTCGGTCATTTTATATCGCAATATGGCTTGCTAGTATACTATTCATCAATTGAATTTTTTCCTTTATTTCACCGATTGATTTGTATATTTGACCATATTCCTGTAAATGTGAGCACACGTCTCCCAACAGATATTACTCGAGCATTTGGAGGGTCTTGTTGCTCGTCATGAACGATCTCTCCGTATGACCGTGGTCAAGAGACATTCAACCTTGATTACCGGTGCCACCAGTCCGGTCGTTCAACCTTTTGGCTCTGAGTTCATAACCCCCAGTGTCGCGGACGCCTCTGTGACACCCGAACTCACCCTCGGATCGTATCGCCCCAACTTGGGCACCGAGTCGCCGAGCAGTGGAATCAGTTCGGAAACCGAAGTTATCAACGCGTTGAAATCGCTGTTCGATCACCACAAAGCCCTAGACGAAAAGGTTCATGAACGTCTTAAATCCACGCAGCAAAGAGTGAAGGAGCTGGAATCCACATTGATGAAGGAACGCGAAGCAGCCAGCTCAGGTGCTCGAGTTGGTGGTATTGACGCGAAACAGTGGAATAAAATGCTTGAATCGCGTGAAGTGCAAACAGAATTGTGGTCCGAATGCAACTCAAGTGAGATTTCTGGGTTTTGGATCGTTACGATGTTGAGTTCGTTCAAATTAGCCAGTCATCATCATCACAGACAGCATTACACCTGTAGCACGTACCGAGTGGGTAACTGCCATACAAGCAGGAAAAAGTAAAATCCTAATACATGGGGATGGGTGGGACTTAAATAGTTACGGATTCTATAGAAGGGTAAGCACAAACAAACTGGGAAGAGGTGCCTACACCTCGAATGGAAATGCATTTAAATAAGTTTCCTGAACAAGTAGAGCGACATCAGCATTGCAGCTTCCTTACGGCTTTCGCTGTCATGCATCATAACAAGCTTTTCTCGCTTGACAACTTACAAGTTTAAGCTAACACTCTAAGAAGATGCTTAGTTCAAGACCGCCATTGAACACGGTTTCGGGACATATCCTGAAGCGTAACTAGCCATTGCGTTATCTGATCGCGGGGATACCAGCCTGGAAGATGCGCTGCGCTGACTTTGGAAAGATTATTAGTAAGGGTTTTAACTGCCTATGTCATGTGACGGTTTTGTCACCCCGAAATTTACGCCAGTCGGGATGTGGAGTCGCAAAATGAATCCGTTTCGCAAGTCGGTGGCCTGGCATCCGTAAAACGTTACGCAACCAGTGTTACTCTGTTTCAGACGAGATGTTTTGTAGCCACGATTTCTTACTCTCGGGTTACTACTGCAGTTCACAGATCGTCTCCTAACTTGAACAAATGTATACTTTCACACACGCATCAACAAACTCCATTTGAATAAAATTGCCATATTTCAAATCCTGTGACTTCGGTTGCAGGATGTTCACAAAGGCGATACGAGCTCTTCCTTCTTTATCCCATCTCATCAATGGAATACGCACGTTTGCCAAGTAGG
Source organism: Atriophallophorus winterbourni (assembly GCA_013407085.1). Taxonomy (NCBI): domain Eukaryota; kingdom Metazoa; phylum Platyhelminthes; class Trematoda; order Plagiorchiida; family Microphallidae; genus Atriophallophorus; species Atriophallophorus winterbourni. The sequence goes on along the minus strand of JACCGJ010021937.1, from coordinate 3,615 downwards.
TAGATTTCCATTCGTTTCTCATGCCAGGTTTATCCCGGAACACCATCCAAGCGTTTCCACCCATCTAGCTATTTGTTTGACCTGAAAAGGTGAGCATTGGTAATCCATCCCGCTTTTGTGATTGCGTGACACGTTGTGACCTGCACATCGAAGCTGTTGCCAATAAATTTGCCTTTTGCTGGCGTATGCTTCCGGTAGGCGGTTCCTCTTGGGCTGGTCTCATTGGCGCAAAACTGCACGGGGGATATGTAGTAGACTGACCACTACAATAACGCCATACGAACGTAGGAGAAAACGCATAGGAGATGAAAGATTTATCGCGGTAGCCAAAACGTGTACGAACATACAGAGGAGCACTCACGGAACTCGAGTCAACGGAAATTAATCAAGGTCAATCTTACTTTCCCCCCTAGCCGATGGAAAAGCCAAGGGCGCGTCGCGTCTTGAAAAGACAGCGGTGAGTTGACGTATAAAACGCGCTCTGCGACAGTTATCCGCCCTCGGGACTTCGCTCTGGATTTTTCCTCGGGGGTTTCTCCCGAAACCTTTCCCGCAATCGGTTAATCCGCAATATAGTGTGGTTTTGGAGTCAGGTTTTTCCTTCCACTAGATGAATTGCCAGTAGTTGACGAGCTCCATCTACCCGGAGCAAACTGGTTTTCGGGATATAGTTACCCTCATTCACCATTTCTCCTGTCAGTAAGAGCATTTCCACAGGGCTTCTGGAAGTCACTTTTGCAATCTTGGATTTGGACTTCGTTGTCAGAGGCTATTTGAGACACACACCGCATGAGATCATTTTATAGATAGTAAGGGATCATTCCTACTACTACCCCGGGCTGTGAAAACCTTGGAACCGTATCTTAGTAGGCAAGTCATTATATATATATATATATATTTATATATAAATATATATATATATATATATATAGCATGGTCTGAGTGACTTGATAGGGGATGAAAAGCGTTAACTTTACTCTGACTGAAATGAAAGCAAATTGAGAATGTCATGGTAGTAGTGAAGTTGCGGCGCGTTATTGGTCACAGCGTATTACTTACGGAAACAATCACGGGGATGATTACTCTGCAAAACGAAGTTACTGCACAATTGCGCATTCCCGCAGCATATTGTGCAGTCATAGACTGTGTATAAGCTCAGCTACTTTTAAGATGCTCATGTTCAGGCAAATCATATCGGAAATGATGACGGTAGGGAGAATTTAGTGCGATCTACATTCCCAGTGGCAGTGCAAAATTTTATCTCGGGCAAATATCGCGGCTTTGAGGTCAGGATGAAACGTAAAACTCTCACAGTTCGATGCTTGTTTATAGGGTCGGCATTTTTGATTCCTCAGCGATACGGAACCTTCACTTTCCTTTATTGATCGTGTTTCATGCTTATCGTTTCTGATCATGAGCTTTCTTAGCGTCTGTCAACGCGATAATTTGATATCGCCAAGATCATCGAAACTTCCGTTTTCACTGCTAAACGTTCTGTGATACTAACCTTCCATCAAAATAATTGTGCCGTGCAATCCATGCCGAGTTTTATGTTTTAGCGCGACATTCAGCTTCAATTGAAACTTACCTTACGCAGTAGGTCACCTCGATCACCGTTTCGGTTCTTTCGTTTTCACAGGTCCAGTTTCTGCAGCGGTGGCAGCGAGTGAAGCCGTTAACCGCGTGATGGATCTTCAACAAAGTCTGGAACAAAGGGTAAGCAGCAATTACGGTTTTAGCAGTTTGGGAACCTCATGTGATCACACTCCGTTGCTTTTTTCTGTATAATAACCAACACAACCCGTTCCGCAAGGAGCCGTACCACATAATTTTGGGGGATCTTTCGTGTCTTTTGGTTTACTTGATGTGATGATTAACAAAATGATCTTTAAGCCTTCTCTAAATGATTACCTAGTAACTCAATCATGCAGCCTTCGACTCTTGAGTGCAGCCGGCGTGTAACCGATAGTAGGTGCTAAAATTGAATGCATCTCCTGTAGACTTGCTGTTGTTGTTGTTGTTGTTGGCCCCCATAGATGTACATCACAAGCGCATGGTAATTTCATGCACCGCAGCCTTTAGAATGCCTAAACAGTCCGATTCGGGAGAGGCAATCTCTCCCACAGCGCTTATGGTGATAGGCAGTACGTTGTCAAAAATTGTCTGTTGCACTTACCCAACTTGAACATGAGTCTGTACGCAGTGAGTCCAAAGTCAGCGGTTATGAGCAAGTTCTTTCAACTCGTTTGGTCAATGGTGAGAGTGTTTTGTCTTTGCACCGCAAGTGCAGTTTGCTCAAAGGTCGACTTCCTGATTTCAACTCACCGTATCGTAAATCGTTTGGAATACGACTGGTTTCCATTCTGTACACATGACCCAGCGAACGTAGGCGTCAATGTCCTAGTAGGGTAATCATGCACTGTAGACAAGTTTTAGAAAGCAGTTTAGCATTTGTTATTTGCCCATCCAAGATTTGTTCAATATTCGACAGATGCTTCGTAAATGGGAGGCCTTGAGCCCTGTTCGTGTCTTGTAGGAGTGGTCCAGGTCTCACTGTAAATCATCATCTTTTTCTTCGCAGTCAACATCCGGCTGCCCCAGACACGAGAGTTCAAACGGGATAAAATGCCAGCTGCTCTGCGAATCTGTTTATCAATCTCTGTGCTCAGCGAAAGGTTATCCGCAATGATTGAACCGAGATATCTGTAATGATTTACTGATTCAAGCTGACAGTTTTCAACAGTGATCATACATTCCCTTGACTGAGGACTTTTGTCTTACTCATGCTGATTGTCAGCCCAAAGTCTGTGCATGCCATTAGTGACTGGTGCTGATCTTGGAAGTGAGCAAAATGGCTGCATTGTCGGCAAGCAGCAGGTCACGGATTAGTGCATCCCGTAGCTTGGCTTGTGCTCTCAAGTGTTTTTTGTCGATGAAAAGCTTGCCACCATATCGTGTGCATAGTTTACGTTTTGTGAGCTTGCCTTATATCCCTCTTGTGTTCCTGGAACTGTGCATCATACTCGTGTTTAAATTTCACAACGTTCTTCCCCCTGACTACAATCCGATACAAATTTATACTCGCTCATGTGTTTAAAACTATGCATGACTCTTTAATGTGCCTCCCGCTTATGTTTATCATTGTTGATACACACGTCAGTCCAGTGAGCTTCTCAATGCTCGTCGGCAAATAATCGAACTGTCTGGCGTGTCAAAGGAGGCCCACGACTCACTCACTTTCACGCGAAACGAACTCAAACGAACCAATGAGCAGGTGAGTGTACATTGCTTGTCTTACTATCGGTTGAACATTACGTAGAGCATTCGTGAAAGAGTTTGTGAGCCGGATTTATTGGCACTTAGCCCATTTTTTGTCCCGACAAGCTCGAAACAGGTTTCATATAATTGTTCACATTCCACTGGTTATTGCTCACATGTTGGCGAATCGAAATAACCTTCTCGGTTGCTTATACTTAACGTCATTTAGATGTTCACTGAAGTCCAGAAGCATGATTGAACAAGTGTGTTTTGTATCGTCGTCTTCGTAATCACCATCATCAAGAACAGCACTGCCTCGATAACACGTATCAATCAATTTTAACTGCTGTACAATCA